>QFEO01005077.1:0-10982 GCA_003316615.1 Amanita pseudoporphyria | reverse complement strand
TTACAAGCAGGACAGCCTCGGCGTGAACAAGGTGAGCCATTTTTCGGCCAACTCGCGTACTTTTTTTTATACTGAATTGAAAACAACAAGGGATTTGAATACTCTCGGTCCGGAAACCCTAACAGAAATGCTTTGGAAGCCACTCTTGCTTCTATAGAATCGGGCGGTGCATATGCGCTAGCGTTTGCCTCCGGATCGGCGGCAACCGCTACAATAATACAGTCGCTCGGAAACGACGCGCATATTATTAGTGTAAATGACGTATATGGCGGAACCTTCCGCTACATGCGTCGGGTCGCCGAGGAGAGTCAACGGCTGCAGACGACATTTTTAGATCTCGAAAATGCAGATGACGATACCATACTCTCGGCTATTCGCGAGAACACGAAGGTACGTTTCATCCCTCTCTTACCCCTCCTCCGGATGGTGACTTTTTTTTATAACAGTTAATCTGGTTGGAAACACCAACCAATCCGACGCTTCGCGTAATAGACGTTGCTCGGATTGCTTCTGTGGCACATTCACACCCCTCCAATCCCCTCGTTTTAGTAGACAACACTTTCCTCTCACCGTTCTACTATTCTCCGCTTCTCTTAGGTGCCGACATCTCCGTACACAGTATCTCAAAATACATCAATGGCCACTCTGACGTCATCATGGGCGCCGCAATCCTCCCTGCCCACCACTCCGCACTCCACTCTCATCTGCGCTTCTTGCAGAATGCAATTGGGGCCATACCTAGCCCACACGACTGCTGGCTTGCCCAACGGGGCGCCAAAACCCTCCATCTTCGAATGAAAGCACATGGAACGAACGGCCTAACCGTCGCGCGCGCGCTCCAAAAAAGCCCGCACGTCATAGATGTCATATACCCTGGATTAGCCAGCCACCCACGAAATGACAGGGCATATGCGTCTTTGTCCCCTAACGCACGAAAATTCGTTGATGACTACATACGGTCTGATCCCAGCCAGACGGGAGACTTCCCTTACGCGGGTATGATTTCGTTTACAATCAAGGGAGGGAGGAAAGAAGCGAACAAATTTTTGACAACTTTACGGTTGTTTGCTCTCGCGGAGAGTTTGGGTGGAGTGGAGAGTTTGGCGGAACTTCCAGCGGAGATGACGCATGGGAGTATACCCGAGGCGGAGAGGGCACTGTTGGGGATTGGGGATAATTTGATCAGGCTAAGTGTAGGCGTAGAGGATGAGGAGGATTTGGTGAGGGATGTTGAGCAAGCGTTGGAGGCTGCTGTCATTGGATGATATCATTGCTTTATTAGATTATGTAACATATACCATTAGTCTAGTTGCATTTGATTTATATTGTAAGTATATACTACTAGAACGTGGACGGTCCTTGTGATGCTCGTCGGCTGAAGACAGTTCCGCAACGCCTTCCCGGTCCGCCATGGGCATCGGTGGTACCTGCCAACCTTATGATGCTTGTTGGCCGAAGACAGAGTTCCACAACGCCTTCCTGGTAGGTCCGCGTTTATGTCCGCGGCTTATGATTCGCCATGGGCTTCTTCCTCAGACTCACCATGACAGCCCCCTATCCGCGGAACGAACCCGCGGTTGTTCAAAGGAATCCAGAGATCATCCAGCTGTATTGCAACCATCCAAGTTTTCTGTCCTGCTGATACTAGGTAGTTTTCCTATTCCACCTCACTCACTGCCGGACTGGAGAGTCTGTTGTTCCAACACGCCGCGGTCGTACCCTGCCGATTGGACCTGTTGATAAGAATATGGGGCTTTCATCTACTGCCATGACCCTGCGCTACGCATCGTTGTACTTGATGATAATTCGTGGTAGTGACCAGATATGGAAACTCCAGTTATGGTCCGGAAACTTGTCTCATCGCCACTTCGCTGATCGAGTCAGGAGCACGCACACGTGCTACTAGGGCAACGGTCAGTTCCAACTTTGGGAAAAAGAAAAAAAAAGAAGCTTTGCTGTGTGCGGGTGTCATCCATGGGAAGTGGAAAATTATTCAAAATTCTATGACATCGCAACCCAGGTTCTGGGACTGCTGTCACCTAGTTCCGTGTTAAATTCAGGCACTAGGAACGTTGCTCAAGTCATCATTCATGTCATATGTTGGCTTACGGATGACCTTATAATGGTCAGTTGACGGTATGTCTTATGGCACGTGCATTGCTCTCCGTGTCTTTCTAAACAGTGTTCTGATTCTGTGATGCCCGTGTTCGAGTATAAAATTAACTGGTACGCATCACCTATGAGTCGGTCTTCTCCTTCAATTGTGCCATACCGCGGTCGTGCTGAGTCTTTTCACCCCTGTCTCGCTTCTTGTCTCATTTTTTTCGAAACATGGGATAGCTTCTCAGGGGGTTCACGACGACATTTTTCAACTGGCGAGTGTAGCTATATCACAGGAGAACGAACTTGCAGGTGGTGCGCCGCTGAAGTAGAGTGATCGTTGCTTTCCTTGTGGCGGGTTCCTTGGTCCTCGTTGTGACCATCTTTTTCGAGCGCGTGTGCGTGTGGTCTCTCGGGAAGCTTTGCGCGTGACACCAACTTTGTTATTTCTGGGACATCGCGATTGAGGTGTTAAGAGGGTGAAACGAGGAAGCGCCCGCTTGTCTCAGATCTGATTAGGGAGAACGTTGCTAGCTGCGTAGAGTAATTGTGGTAGAAAATGTAACGAATGAGCGCGTCGGGTGCTAGCTACCGAGTCTGGTCGAAGGCAAAGAACGTTCCTTCGACGAGATTCGGTCAGTCACGGTAACCTGGTGAGAAGAATAGACGAACGTGTATTGTATACATTGAGCCTTGCGCGACGCGGGTAACGAGAGATTCCGGGGTCCTGTGTGAGGTGCTGGCCGCGTGATGAATTGGAATGCAGGAGTTGGTCTGGGGATAAAATGTATAGGAGAAGGACCAAAGGACAGGGCCAGGTTCCGATGAAGCTCCGGCCTACACTTGCCTGGTACAAATGGCCCCCAGTCCCGCCAGCAGCACCACCGCCCTCTCCTCCTCCTCGTCCTCCACCATGCACGACCTCGTTCTCTCTCCTCTCTACAGCCCATCAAGCACAATACATACAAACCAAAACCACTCACTCTCACCCACCCCCTCGCCACCCCGCGGACGGGTGCCGACCACCCTTGCGGACAAGATTTCCGCAATAGGTGCTAAAATCGCAAACACGCTCAACATCACGCCGGAGCATGACGACGCTGCAGCAGGCCCAGGCCTAGGGGAGAGTTTCACCCAATGGCGTGCTCGGCGGGGGTCGAGTGGGAGCCCGGGGACAGCTCATGGAGGAAAGATGGAGGACGGTGGTGGTGGGGACAATGAAGGGACGTTGAATGGGAAAGGTGAGTTTTTGTTGTTATTGCTTATCGCGAGGGGAGGCCAGCAAAGATAAGTGATAGGCGTATCTTATCTTTTGCGCCGTCTCCTTGGTGAAGGCGGCGTTGTCGTGCCTTGTGCCTGTCTACGTCACTCCGCCCGTCTCTACTTACTTGGGCGAAGAGGCTGTCCTCCCCCGTCGGTGTCTTTAAATATGTCACACATTCCGTAGCCCATCCGCTGTCCCTCGTTTTTTTGAGACCTCCATCTAACTGATTCATCATGGAACATCCAGAACGCTCGCAATCTAGAGGCCGCGAAGCCTTCGTAAGTCGTTTTCTTGGTTTTTTTTCAAGTCATTACTGACCTGGCCTACTATCAGCAATCCTCTGGCCGTGGAGGTCTTGGAAATATTCGTCGCACCTCCGTTTCGCGTGATGCTCGCCCGGACAGCGGCCCAGACGATTTTTCTACAACCCGCGGGCGTGAACCCCGCACGGACAGCAACAACACCTCCACTACGAAAGTTTTTTCCACCGGAAGAGGAGGAGCGGGTAACATCCGTTCTCCGTCGAGAGACGTAGGCAGTCGATCCGCCGTGGATACGGTGGAGGAGGAGGTTATCAAATCTCATTTGGCTGCTGAACAGGCAGGCGTGGTGGGTCTCGGCTACTTTCTTTTTCACTGTGTCGCATAGCGGCTAATGTGTCACGTCTAGCATTCCACTGGTAGAGGTGGTGCGGGCAACATTGCCAGTAACCGATCCCGGTCGAGGGCACGAGACCCGTCTGTACCCCCCGCAGGGAGTGGGACACACACCCCTATACACTCTACTGGACGCGGAGGCGCCGGGAACATGTTCTTGTCAAGCGTTGAAGGTACGGGAGGACAGGGAAACACTACTACTACTACTGGCACGGCGGGTAAAGGGAGCGTTGGGAAGAACCTTTTAGCTGGCATCGAGAATGCGTTCCATCACCACCAACAGCACCTGCATCACTCTGCAGGAGGGGTTGAGAAGGATGCCCATGTCGAAGTGGCTGGAAGGGGCAGTGATGGGAATGCTGTACACGGATGAATTGATGACCGGTGCACGGACGAAAATAGGACCAGGAACGAAACGGAGTGGATTATTGTATAACTTAAAAGAGTATTCTGTGCCACTACTACCAAAGGCTGTATTAATGCCACAAAGCTGTGATGCCTTACGCCTTGGGGAGTACCTTAAAAATGTGGCGCAGGATAACGACTACCGCGATGATAACGTTATCATCTTGAGCGGGTCCGATACACCGGCACAGCTGCAACAACCGGCCCGCGAAAACGAATCCGATCGCGGTATGCAGGGTATCTTTCCAAAAATCCACCCAGCTCCGCGAATGATAAGAAGAATGGTGACTAAACCGTTAAAAAATGGTGGCGAGTTATGCGTAAAGTTTCAGAAATTTTTCTCGACGTTTCACGATAAGGAGTACCATATAACAAATAAAAATATACCCATTACTACCCAAGTCAATCATGATTGCATCCAAATTCTTCCCGACAATCCGAGAATTCCCCCTCTTCGACAAGCCTCCTCAAGATCCTTAGTTTTGATTTCGGCACCCATCGCACCATTTACTTCAACGCTAACACCTCTTGGTCTCGTCTCATCACACACTACAGAGATTTCAACAAGACCTGACATCGGCGGACGCTCCGGCGACGTCATCATAATCTTGGGCCGCCGGAGTGGCATGTGGGTAATGGACATCGTGTCCAGAGCAGCACCAAAGAGCGAATCTGTTGTAGCATCGTTGGACGGCAGATATATATTGACCGGTATTCTGCGCGGAGTCATTGTACCTGAATGCGCATCAGCTTTGAGATAGTAGCACATGGCACGGTGAGCATTACCGCTCAATGCAGCTTCTAGTTCCTGTTCAGTGGCGTTGCTTTCGGCCGACTCTGTTTCGTCGAATGAGGTTGTGTTCCATTGACATCCAAGCAGTATGTCATTAAGCCAGCACTGATCACGGACAACCTAAAAATTATGGCATGGTGAGCGACGGTATAGGAAGTTTCAGGGAAACGTTTGCCTCTAAAATGCCCCAGGTTTCCCTCATGCTATGAACAGGAACTTTTTGTAGAATGAAACCTGGCTCATTTGGAGCAATAAGGCGCAAGCCAAGCGGAGGGTGCGCATTGGTGGGAGATTTCTAACAGTTAGAGTCAAAACACATAAGGGAAAGAAACAAAAAATAAATTCGAACATAAGTTGCGACGTATCTTTCCGACGGCAAAGGATCATCCGGATTCAGCTATGGAGGGATCAACCAGAGCGATCGGGACGAACGTAGAGAAGTCCGTACCAGTAAACTGACCCAGCTCGCGGGCTGGAATGACGGAATGCTGACCGAAGGGAGATTATCTATACCACCAAGGGGATTAAGGATCATCTCAATATCTCGCATTCTCGACTGGCAGAGAACAACACCCTGCGAACGGCCACCATTTGTAAAGTCAAGTGACCAACTGTAGTGTTGTCCACCAGATGGTGTACCTCCGGACATATCAACAGGCACCTCCAAAAAGGTATGCTCTGGTCCTGATCCTTGTGCAAATAGAGGAAAAGTTGGCCTTGACGTCAACGAGGGCATTGACATAGAAGCTGGAAACAACTGAAGACCGGAATGCGACTTCAACAACAATGTTGCTATCGTTGCTCCCTTCGGAGAGGAGCTCAGAAAAGACCGAAGTTGAGAAGGGCTGACGTCCAGAGGTATATCATGTCTTTCCGCCTGGGAAGGTGACGGTTGCTGCAACAGAGATATATAGGCCTTTGGGGAGAGGTGGACTAGAAATGAGAGAGAAGGAGAGTTCAGATATGGAAGCGGTAGAGCATGTGCGCGTCGTATGAATATGTCCAATGGAGCACGCACTCCAGACAATGACCTTAATAATAAAAAAGAAGCATGATGAGCATGAAATAAAACAATTATATGATCCAACGTACGAAGCAATCACAGCAGCCTCCTCCTTTGCCATACTTTCGAAGATGGAATATTGTTCGTCCAAATCAGTAAACCATTTAACTCCCGCGGAATCCTTGCGAACAGCAAGACCATCGAGCATAACTAGATATCGTAACTGTTGCGATATCAACTTGACAGCCGCAGCAGCTTTCACAGGGTCTGGTTGCCCATCCTGTACTTGATTGCAAAAGTTTTGAATACTCTTGCTGAGGAGTTTGTCCAAATGGGGAGACCCGTTTGCGTTGTTCGACGAGCCGCTCGTCGTCGCATAGGAAGTCTTCGTACTCACGTTTTTTATTCTCGGGTTTTCCGTAGACCGATCGATAGTGAAATCAACATCAATGACAAGAACTTTCCCTCCAAGCAGGACGGTAACAACGCCCTCCTTGCCCTCGTCCTTGAACGTTTCCATTCCAGCAACGCTTCCGCACGACACTAACCGCGAAACACACCAGTCCGCGGTTACTCTGGGGTCAAGAGGGATATTTTCGCCATAGCCCTTCCCAGCCTGTTCTTTCAATGAGTGAACTAGATGTTGAATGTTTTGATCGGACTACCTGGATGGACCCCCAATGAGCGGTGGCACGGACCAATCATACAAAAAGCCTGACGGTATGCAGAGTATGAGCCATGGCAGAGTATTGGCGCAGTGCGGAGACTAGTTTCTGATTCGAAAAAGAGGTTGGTGCGTGCGCATTGATAGAGGTCGAAACCTGGTGCGTTGCATGAATCAGATCTTGCAACCGGGTGCAGGCGTCTTCTGCACCAGAAGAGAAAGGATGTATCACGTTGGGCGAGAAAGCATCATGATTGTCGAATATCTGGACTTTGGAGAACAAAGTATCTGGTAGAGTAGGTAGGCTCATTACGACAGGATGATGGTCAACTTCAAGACAAGTCTTCCCACTAAGCAAGGCTTTATTAACTACATTTATGATACTGATGCTACACATGTAAACGAGAGAAGGGTAGCGCTTTTGACGGTCATGAGATGCAATTAGATGAAACTATGTCTGAATTCTACGTTGGAGGCCAGGACGCCACCTGCTGTGCGGCGTCACCGCCCCACGTTTCCCAGATTCGCGTCCGTATATCGTATATAAAGATAAAGACAGTGTCTTGAAGGAGCGAAAAGGTAGCTGTCCATCCGTCACGTCGCAATGTGTCCAGCAATGATATCCAAGATGATGATGGTATTCGTTGACGAAGGGTATCCGGTCGGATAGTATATAGATGGAGATCTGGGTAGAAAGGATCATAATATGTTGACAAAAAGATATCTCTTGCGTGTTTCGCAGCAAGCCTGTGACAATAACGACGGTAAGTTGCCCGCACCAGAGCATAAACTATACGTACTGATACATAGCGATGACTAGGATCACTTGCAACACAAAGAACATCCAGAGAAGCCCCGACGGAATCCGCGAAATGCGGCGATCGGTTTGGGCCTAAGATAATCAGTAATCAATAACTTTCCGATCTGGGTGCTGCTTACCGTAGGTTCCTTTCCCTGGACCTTCTGTAGGTTGACCCGCGAGTCCGTCTCCGCTGTGTACAGACGTGTTGCAAGTTCCTCTCTTTTAACTCGAGCCTTTTGAGATAACTCGTCGAGCTCTTGAACGCGTGTTTCATAAGCCTCGCACGTTGTCGCTCTACAATGCCAAGGCGTTAATAAATGTTATGGGGAACGGGATAGCTTGATCAAACCTATTAATCTCGTCTATTCCATGTGCCAAATCCGACAAGCCTTGGCGAAGGCGCTTCAAAGCCTCCCGACGATCCAAGGGTGAGGGCAATGATTCCTCGGTGACATGTTCCTTGCGAAAGTTTTTCTTCGAGTCTTCATCAACCTCTCGGCCCATGGCATCTACAATTCGTATCGTGTTCCTATTGCGCAGTGTGTTCGTAGGGAGACTAGTCACTTCTTCATTTTCAGCCATATAATCAGGCGCTTCCCTTCCAAATGCGTCCAATACGCGTATCTTGGGCGATTTCCGTGGACTCTTCGGGCTTTGCGGCTTTATAACGGGAACCTGCAAATCTGGTGTACGACTACGAACTTCAGACGGAGGTTCAACAGCCTGTGCCCGCCTGTTTGCAGGAGGTGATGAATACTTCAACATTTCAGGTGTATGATCCGAATTTTCCGAGGATGCAACAACGCTTTGCTCCGACTCTGCTGAATCCGACGGTGGCGGCTCAAACCGCACTCGTAGAATGCCTTTTCTCAAAGACCCTACAGGAGTCGATACCCATGCCCCAGGAGGCGCCGGTGTAGGCAGAGTCGAAGCACGGGATAAGGAGGCAACGGGCGTTGCATGCTCATCACTATCGTCGGGCTCTGTCAATGACTCTTTTGCTTTTGCAATCCCATCAACGACACGCTCGGGTGATACAGGCGTCATCAACCATGCCCCTGGAGGCCTTGGGGTTTTCATAGTTGTTGAGTTTCCTACTTCAGCCGCTGCACCTTCAGTGGTCGAATGACCTGATGTTCGCTCCCAAGCAATACTGGTGTAGTCCAGCTCTTCTTCTTCCTCATCGTCTGACATGGATGGAGGGCCAGGTAGTTCAGGTAGTCCCTTAGGTGGTGATGGGCTTTGAAAGTCAAAGCTTGCACTGCTGCTAGCAGCGGGGAGTTTAGGAGGGGTCTGCAAAAAAGAGGGGACATCCGTCACGCGAGATTTGCGCGGGGGCGATTCTTGAAGCCTCGATGATTTAATGTTTGTCGCCAGATCGGATACCGCATACATATGCCCATTGCTCATGCGAGAATCGATAAAAGGATGTTTTGTGTGTGAATCTTCCAAGCTCTCAATGGGCGGGGGATCGATAGTTCGAATGGTTGGAGTGCGATCCTGCGAGGCAGATTCGTCGTCCCTGTCGATTCCCAGGTGATTATTGTCTGCATTATAGCGTGGTTTGGTCATCAGTGGCCTGTATTTAGGATTAGTTTTACCTATCACACGGTTCCCTGGCTGAATGTCGTTTGAAGAGTCAACAGCGACGAGAGGGATATCACGGTTTCTGTGTTCGTGGTTCACATTCTGCTGTACGTTTGTTGTTCGTGTAGATGGTTTGCCCAGAGCACGAAGAGGTATCTGGGTTGGCCTTGAAACAGGCGTAGGTGAGGGAGTGGCTCGTGTCAGGGGAGGGGGTTGCGAATCTTGCTCATTCCTGGTACGATGCACGTTGCGAGAAGGTGAGTTGAGTTGTCCATGCTGCATGTTTCGAAGGGGATACGACTGAGACCTTGAATGAGAAGGGGAGGAGGGGTTCGGTTTGAGAGCTGGCGCGGACAGAGGCAGATTCTGATAATCCACTTCATTCTGCGGCGATGATCCCGTTGATCGGAGGCTGTCCGCCCGCCGTCTGCCATTCAATGACGTCAGATGTTGCGATCCGTTAGTCGACGGGGAGGTCCCTGCGTCCGGATTTTGCAGCCATCGGGGCCGTGGTGCGTCCCAGTTTCTCTCTCGCTCGTGTAAATACTCTTCGGGCGGCTCGCTAGGGCTCCCCCTTTTTCCAGAAGACGAGGTATTAGAAGATGGAGAGAAAGAATGATGTCGTTGTAATGATGCAGTGGAAGACACTGACGTAGCTGAGTCAGGTCTGGGGACCTGCGTGAGACTGACCGTTCGCGTTCGCTCTTTGTGAATCTGTGACAAAGAACCTGGGGACGGGTACGATAATCTTGGCCGTCGCTTGTTCCACTGCCGCTCACGCTCATGCAATTCGGCTTTTTGTTCACGATCTGTTCGAAATTATTAGCGGAAAGTCAAGAATAGAAGTATGGATTACCAACAATCAGCTTGTGACTCGACGGAGTTTGACGAGAAATCGTCCAGACTGTTGACGGAATCTCTACGAGCCGATGAACCACCAACCATTGGAGAATCCATTCGAGATGAGAATCGTCCATGTCTATGACCTTGTTTCAATTCTGGCGTACTCGGCAGAACAGGTACTTTTGGCTTGTTCCAATCTCTTTCCCTTTCTCGAATGCGCTCTGCCTCGTCACTGGGAACTACAAAACAAGGGTATAAGAAGGGGTCACTTGAAACAATTGATAAGAGGCACGTACAACTCATGTTAGAGCTAATACTGCTTGTGCGAGACACTATTGCTTTGGTTAGAAACAGATAAATAGGTCAAGTTTTTGAACAGACCCGACCGGTGTGCCTCTCCGCTTGCTCTCCGGAAATTAGATCCTGCGTATGCTTTGTCCAACGAATTTAGTCTAGAGCGGGTCAAAGGTATCCGCGAACGGCCAGGTGTCACTGAACTAGAGGAAGGAGTGGGAGGTTCGGCAATGCGAGCTGGTGACTCGGGCGGAAATGGCACTACGGAAATTAAAAGTCTGCTCCGACCAGCTTGCATCAGGTAACTGTCTTACCATTGTTGAATTCATTATCATAGTCGCCGTCGCTCTCGATATTCTCGATTGCTCGTTGCATCTCCGAATCGGATTCAAGAAGATCTGGCACCAGGTCAGGTGCGTTTGTCCTCGTGCAAGGATCAGACTTACTTGACTGGGATATCTTTGGGTCCAACTGAGAAGGTAGGTTGGACTCTGCCTGAGAGTCTGTTGTGTTTCTAGGGAAAGTGTGAGGGTGAGGAGTACTGGTCGCTGCGGGAGGTGTCGCTTGGGAG
>QFEO01005076.1:0-11007 GCA_003316615.1 Amanita pseudoporphyria | reverse complement strand
ACTGATGCAGATAGGAGATATGATTACAGATGCTAGGAAGAATACATATCTAGCAAAACATTCAAAATATTTTTGTTGGATCATGGAAAGAGATCAGAATCAGTGTCATTTCATTCTCTTGAGTGCATAAGTCTTGCCATTGTCATTCATATTATTGATCATGTCACAAACTCCATTCTGCACAAATTCCGAATTGCCGTTCACAGCATTTGTCTATCAAAGAGTTTAGGGTCGAAGATTACGGATCATGAATCAATTTCATTTAGGGGATCATATTTTGAAACTTGGATGGCCTTTAGTTATGTACATGGTATGACCACGCAGCCATCACAAGATCTAAATCCAGAGTGGATGGTCTTCGGACGCCATGACTTCAACATATTGCTGTCAATTTGCATAGCCGACAGGCACCATGCATCTATGATATGCCCGTATTTGCTGTACTAGCTATCTGCCATGGCCACAACTTCACGGATTTAGGCATTGGTAATGTCAAACGCCAGAACGGACGAAGCTTCAATTGAAGTCAACGGTCCTTCCTGACGGCTTGATGGATCCTATCGTGACAGATGTCAAGGATTTTTTGCAAGCAGAAAATGGTACGCAAAAGCTGGTATACCTTACAAAAAGAGGGTATCTGTTGTATGGGTCCCCAGGGATAGGCAAAAGTACGTTTTAATTTTATAATAGGGCCCCTTGTGTTGACGTCCGACAGCCTCCAGACGCACAATCCTGGAGAGAGGGATAATGTGTAAATTTCGAGTCCGAGCTCCCTGTGGTCTAAAGACGCAAACCAATGCATAAATAGTCTTTATCATTCATTGCAGCAGCGACCAACGAAATCTGCAGCATCAATAATGATATCCTTGGGCGCGCTGCTTCAACCGCTCCAAAGCATTCTATTCTGTTGCTAGAAGACATTGATTGTGCATTTCCCGATCGTCAAGGAGAGGAGAAACCGGAAGCGACACAAATTGGGGTCCCACCTTGGGCACATCAAGGAAAGGTGACCATGTCTGGGCGCCTGAACATGTCGGATGGGGTCAGGAGCAAGGATGGGAAACTACTCTTTGCTATGGTGGGCGCGCAAAGAACTCAACTTACACAGCTGCTGAAGGTCTGCAGACTAACTAGCAGACTAACTATCAACTGGGTGCCGCTCTTAGTATTAGACCAGGACAAATCGATATGAAAGTGGAGTACAAACTGTCAACAAGTGATCAAGGTTCATGCATTGTGTTTTCGTCTGGAGTACCAGAAAATGAATCCACGACAGTGGAGTTGCAGGGATATCCTCTCATACATAGGAAAAGTCCAGAAAAGGTGGTAGACGGAGTTTTGAGATGGGTCGAACTGGAGCGAGCTGAACGCGAGTGACGGCGGAAGGCAACAGTGGCTGAGGAGCAGAAAAGAAGATGGACAACCCTCGGACGAGCTCCCGGACGATACCAGTGCAAAGCGGATTCGGTGGTACTAGTAGTTTATCAACTTTTCGCATAGGCGGTCCCCCGGCTTAGACGGACACGTAGTAGCAGAAACTCGCGTATGTTGGTACATTTAAAGAATACTTGCCGAAACCGGTTTGCCATTAACATTCGATGCAGGCCTGCTTTCGACCGGCAAGACGGCACGAAATCTAGCGAAAAGGTCGTGCAGTCCCAGTGGGATATGGCTAATTCATGACGGATCTCCTGATTAAAGCTGCTCGCGGTATGGGACAGTACCGTGGTTAATAAGTTTACTTGGGGATGATCGATGACCAGCCTCGAATATTAATCATATCACGTTTTCAGCTGACTTCCTTCCTGACCGAATATTGTTGACGCACCCAGACTTGCCATAGGAGGACAAGTGTAATAATCTTGAGATTTTCGAATCTCCACAGAGAATCCACAACTTCGTTCGTAGTATCGATGTAGTGAGCTTTATAATCTACCCTCGCCGTCTAGAGTCGAGGAAGCACTTGGAACGTAGACATTAGATTCCCTGTACATTGTCGTACTCCCTAACCCTTCCCATCGTCTTTGCCGTCAATCCAGCAACACTAATAAATAGAGTCCCATCAAGCAACTCTGCGCCTTCCAACTCTATTGCGGCTCCTTTCTAACTCTCATTCATTAGCACCAGGGCCCAAGTACCAAGCACTGCTTGAAGTGGGCTAGCGCACGTTCAAGCTTGATTAGATACTCATCCGGATGGGTCAGGCTTGCTTCAATGATAGGAAGCCACTGGTTCGGCGTAACGGCTTTAACCCTGCTTAAACCAGTGTCTGATGTTGGGAGGGCACTCTCGTTAGGGATTGGCAAGGTGCCGGCGGGAATTGGATAGAGAGTCTCCTTCGAAGAATAGAATGGTTTTATGTCGAGTCCTAGTCGACCACGTCCTATCCAGGCTCCAAGAGATACAGGCGGAGGAGGCGTGCCTGCGACGGAGGAGATAGGAAAGCAAGAAGAGAGGGGAGGGATAAGACTGAGGTGATGAGATGCGTGCTGCATAATCATGTTAGAATCTCAAAAGTGATCACGGCTTGAAACACATACTAAACGAAATTGTTCTTATATTCTTTGCCTTCTTTCCAGCCGCAGACACCATAAATAACCACGATCATACATACGAGTTCTTCAAACTTTCGAGTCACCTCGTTTGGGTTGAAGGAGTCAGTACTCCATATTCGCGGATAATACTTCCAAACTTCTGTTTTGATTGAAGAGAGGACGTTTCTATGTCTAGGTATTTGGCATCCTCTACGCGTTTATCCTTAAGGATGCGTGCAACAATGGTGAGCGCGTGGGTCGACTTAGTATCACCCTGTGGCTTGGATGTCCTGGTGATGTCGATATTGCTCCCTGCCTTCCCCGCGTACTTATTGAACTGGTAATGAGTGATAATTTTCTGGAAGGTAGGCTGATGAAGCGCCGTTTGGGCAAGACCTGATTAGACTGAATTCAGCATCAGTACTTATGTATTTCCGTAGAACTCACCTTCGATATGAAACGGTCCTGCATACGAAGCTATTCTTCATCTTTTAGCCCGTCGTCAAAGGAGAAAAGGTGTATTTCTCCAGAACAACAGATTCACGACTTTCCGGCGTGAAGTACTTCA
Source organism: Amanita pseudoporphyria (assembly GCA_003316615.1). Taxonomy (NCBI): domain Eukaryota; kingdom Fungi; phylum Basidiomycota; class Agaricomycetes; order Agaricales; family Amanitaceae; genus Amanita; species Amanita pseudoporphyria. The sequence goes on along the minus strand of QFEO01005076.1, from coordinate 7,905 downwards.
GATACCTTCGGAACGAAAAGTCAGTCGGAGGTGTCTGCCGTTGATAACTGCTGCAACAGACTTACTAATACTGAAAATATCACATATCAAGGCTCTGAAGACCGAATGTACGAACGAGAACCCTTGATAACCACCTCACATCAAGGATTAAGATTTCAGGTCAACAATCTCATACGCCAATAGAGGAATGCCATCCGTCTGACAGGCCTTCCACGACGGCAGGGCAAGCGTCGCCGCGAGAATGTCAACGATCCAGTGCGCGTCGGCCTGATGATGGACCACCTGCACTCGTTGTTGAACACTTCGTCATTCACGATCCAGTCTTGCCACGAAAAGAATAACGGATTTGAGGAGATTATATCCAAAGACACGCATTTCGTGGATGATGAATATGGAAGGGAAGGGATCAATGGCGATAGCTTTACCATGGGATTGCCGACGAATGGGATTGCCGAAAAGAGTTGATAAGTACAAGATTATTGAGACTGATTCCTGTGAACACTTGGTCCAGGAGCGAAGATAAGTCAAACTCACATCTAGACAGTACCAGATGAAGTAATTGTATTCGCTGAAATACCTATGATGGTTGGGCACGTGAGCAGGCCGTCGCACGGTTCATGATGAGGTTCCTGCAAAGGGATCCAAATTCGCGGTCTTCCCAACCGTACCCAACGCGTGGCCCTACTATTGATTTGGGGATGGCTAATGCAACGAGAGTAAGGAGAAACCCGAATAATTCAATCGCCGATAATGCTTAGAGTCAGAGACCGATCATGGATCAATCACTCAGGGGATCAAGCTCAAGCTTGTCATGTACGTGGTATGACCGCGCAGATCGCAAGATCTGAATCTAGAGCGGATTATCTTTCGGACGCCGTGCCTTCATTGAATATGTTGCTGTCAATTTGCATAGCCGACAGGTACGTATACCATGTCTCTATGATATGCTGACGAATTGTTTTCCGCGTGAGCGGACGCCACGCGTCATTCTTCGGGGGCCGGAACGCCTGGAACAATTTACCGAGATGAATGTTTTCGACTTCAATGAAAACGTCAATAATACCATAGCCTCGCAATAGTATACTAAGATGAGTATCAACGGTGACGACTCGGTTACATAACTCGCGCGAGAGGAACAGCGTAAGACATCCGAAATTAGTAAAAATATATATTGTTACAACACAGAATATTCGTGCTGTAGTCCGCGTAATCGTAAATTTTCCGCTCTATCGCATAAAGCCGTTTGAAAAAGTATTATGGGCCACCATAATCGTGACCACCCGAATTTCTTTCCCGCTGCTCCTGCAGGATTAATGTCATGTGCCATAAACGGCAAGTGCATCGCCCCAACAAGCCAAATGGTTGCAGTGGTCAACGAAACGGCAACGGCGATGTAAGTCCGTAGTCTGGGAATGGTCCCTGGGTTGACTTCCTGTACATTTATGCCAAACACAGACTGCGGTGCATATGAAGCTCACTCCGGACCAATGAGGTAGATATTATGCTCACTGATGTAAATATTGCTGGTAGGAATATCATCGTTAAATAGGAAATTTGCTTCATCGCTGTGAACTCGACGTTAGTTGATCCGCCCGGTCAGGGTAACCGTTTTCCAAACCTGCACTATCTCGGAGAGAGGCTTCGGTCAATTTAGCTGTTTGCTTGTGGTCATAGATATTCAAACGACTATATCCCTGAGAATGCTGTTATTAAGGATGACATGGACCTCATAGCACTTGACACACCAAGTTTACGACATTCTCTAGCCGTAAGTCTTGAGTCTTACACTCATTCTCGAGTCGACTGAGGCCCTGTAGTAGAGAAGTACACTCCTTATTCATCGCTTCTTGCATTTCTTGCCTGTTCCTAGCATCCTCCATGGCCGGATTCGGCGTATCTTTCACAAATGTTACCGCCTTGCGGAAGTCGGTAAGGAGAGAAATATAGTATAGCATATGAGCACGGATGGTATGCAGATCGTTCGAAATAATCATCAATTCGTAAGGGTCCAAAGTCTTCATGATTTGCGCCTCCTGAAGGGAAAATTTAATGATAAGTTGCTGTTATCACCTTCCACTTACCATTTCGTGAATTTTCGCAGCGAGTTCTTGTATAGCCTCATCCCATGCATATAATGCATACCACAACATGCTGACTAGGACAAAAGTCCGATCGGGATAGTTGTGAAAGATTTTATTCCAGTAGACCGACTGTCCGACTAGTTGTAGCCTAGTACAGAGCTCCGTGGCGGAGGTTGATCCATACTTCTGACTACAATGGTAGGATATGATTGTATTTTCGGCGCCCGATCGGATCATGTGGATAGCTAAAAAATCAGGTTGAAGCGCGTGATCACCTAAAAACGTCGAGGGTTAGCATAACACTGCACAGCGTTTTACAACCGAGATGTAAGTACCTATCACTAGGGGCTTGTGTACGTCAATTTTTACCTTCTGGAAGGTCCGAGATCCTTCAAGCGACGCATGGCTGTCTTCGCTGGGCTTCGGGATTTTTCGGATAAAGCGTAGTGTCACAGTGATGTCTGTATAAAATTTGCAGGAATGTAATTTTTATAATTAAAAACAAAAGGAACAAAAAAAACTTACGATCACTTCTTCGCTCCCGGTCTAGACTCTCTCGGAACCTCGAAGGAGTCCATCCAAGGGACGAAGAAAAATAGAACGGCTCTATATCATAACTAGCACAGCAAACTTTAATCTTCAACGGAGTTAAGCTGGGCCGCTACTTACATTGTACCGAGCATTTCAAGAGCCGGACCAGAAATCCCGTCCACAAATATAGCTCGTACTTTGACACGTGCGCGCCTCTATGTAGCGGTGCTACCATGAGATGAGAGTTCAAGAGAGTAAAACTTGGTACACACTAGTTGTCGCAGTTCGTTTGCAGCTTTTTTATAGTTTCCCCCCTCAACTAAGATGTTTGCGGGCGCAGAGAATGTTTTTCCCTTCTCATCGTTTGGTAACTCAAGGTATGTTAATGAACAATCGTGCTTCTGCGCCTTGACTGTCAGGATTTCGCTCTTTCTTTGCTGGAGTTTAGTCCAATTAGGGAACAGGGATTGTGGATAACCCTCCAAACAGTCATCGCACTTCGTTACCTCCCTGCCGTGTTTAATACATACGCCCATTTCTGGTCGTCGTTCGATGCGTTCTCCGGGTACCTTTGTTGCATTAGCCTAGGGACGGCAGCCGACGCCTAACACGCTTACGGGGTCATGGAGGTCAAGGAAAGGCCATGGGCCTGCCAACCGTTCAGCATCCGCGGTTTTACATGCAATATGAAATACCTGAGGGCATCGCATGGCGATACCGAGGGGTTGGAATGGAGTCGTAGCTCGGCTGTGACTCGCGCTTTTCGTCTACGCCACTAGCCAGAGTAGGAGCGGAGTCGCCTTCCTGGGGCATCTGTAGTGAGCTGCTTGATGGATGCAGACAGTATAAAGGGGTGGACAGGCGCCTATACCACGATGCATGGGGCTATGCCTGATCGGGAGTTACATCGCGGCGTGTGGTAAGACTGGCGTGGCATCGATCAATTGATCACGCTTCACTTATTTAAGACGCTACAGCATTTTGTCCTTCAAAGGACAAATTCCCATCTTGCGTTCAACGAGGGCAGTGTCTGCTATCCGTCCACCAGGTAGTCCATTATTGTGAAAATTTTCTTTTATTGACTACGAAAGGCCCACAGCTTGACTTGACCCGTTGCTGTAATTCTGATATAAACAGATCTTCAACGGTTCAACTAGTTATTCATGTGCCCAAGGTTCAATGGTGCCCGGGAGAGCTATTGCAACGATAATTCTGTTTATCGTATCCATTGCTTCTGTCATACGCCCTGTCGAACTACCACTACCGTTTGGACGAAGGCGTTTCCCTCTCAATCTTCTGACCACCCCAATCATCGTCATCGCCGTTCTATGGGCGTCAAAATGTATAGGCGCAAGCACCGTAAGTGCATGATTAATCTATGATATCGATAATTTCTAACTGGCCGCACTTCAGATTCGAAACGGAATCGTGTATGCCATTTCGTTGCTTCAAGTCTGTAATAATTCTTACCTGGAACAGTGGGACAGACGGTGTAAAACCATACAATATTCTGATACTTTTTTCTTCCCTGGCATACATGTCCATCACATTGGATGTGACCGGCATACTCCAAGCAGCAGCACGCTGGGTCAGCAACATAAGCGGCAAGAACGGATCGAAATTATTCATCTACTTTTACCTAATGGTGACCCTACTAAGCGGTTTTCTCGGTAATGATCCTGTGATCTTGTCGGGGACACTTTTCTTAGTATACTATACTAAGGCCGCTAAGGTGCGCAAGATTTTTGTTTGACTTCGTGCACCCTGATTGGTGCTTCCAGCTCGAGGCGTTTCCATGGCTTATGTCAGAGTTCGCTGCAGCAAATACGGCAAGCATGATACTTTTCGTGGGAAATCCGACAAATGTCGTCATTTGCGAAGGCTTTGGAATCCAAAACGCGAGCTTCACGGGGTGGACGTTTTTCCCATTCCTTGCTTGCAGTGTGACGTCTCTGATTGCGTTATATACACAATACCGTGCCTCCGGACAATTAAAACCTATATTGGAAAAAACCGAGAAATACAACGTCCGAGAAGCCATCGTTGATCTTCCAGGCGCTATCGTAGGAAGTATACTCCTTGCAGGCTGTCTCATCACCGCTCTTGTCGTCAGTTTCATCAATATTGACGTGTGGAAGATTACACTTCCATTCGCTGGCACCAAGTTTATTTTCGACATAATCTGGGATATTTATAGGGTTAAGAATCGAGAAAAAGAAACCGACCCTTTTCAGGAAACACACGATACTTCACCCGAGATGACACAAGTAAACGAAGGAGTACGCAGTGAAACTTTCAGCTCGATCATTCCCCTATCTCATCATTCTCCACCCGCAATCTCAGAGGAGAAATCAGTTGAACCGAAGCAACCAAAGGAACGATGGTGGGCATTTATCCCCTACATAGAAAAGGTCACACGCTTCACTGAGAGCAATCTGCCAACCCTGTACCAAGCATTTCCTCGTCTTCCATTCGCACTTGTCCCTTTCGCTTTCTCTCAGTTCATCCTCATAGAGGCCCTCGATCGCCAAGGCTGGATACACATATTTTCGCGGTGGCTCATCATTGTTACTGGCACAAAAGTGTATCCAACACTATGGATTGTAGGTGTCATGGGGGTCGTCCTCTGTAACATATCAGGCACAAATATCGGGGCAACAATATTACTGACAAAAGTAGTGCGCGCCGCCGGTCTCCCGCCTCACGCAACCCGAGCGGCTGGTGTGGCACTTGCCATTGCTAGTAACATCGGCGCCGTCAGTTTCGTGTTCAGCGCCAGCCTAGCGGGGCTACTGTGGAAAGACATTATCGATGATCTCAAACCGGACAACGAGATCAATCAGTGGGCGTTTGCAAGGTGGAACATAATACCACTTTTAGTTATGATGGGCGTGGGACTGGCAGTTGTAACCTTGGAAATTCATATTATTTATAGATGAGGGGTATAGTATTTATACTTTAACTTAAGTGTGTTACTCATGTCCAAAGTTTTTTTTTCTTTGTGGTATTAGGGCCTGCGAGATCCTGTCACGGCGGTTCGTGGGAGCGGTCGTGCAGTACTGGCAATGCCCGGACGTTCAATTCAATTTGGGGATCAGGAAGATAATAAACTCCTTTTCACGTTATTGTAGTAACGGGATATTTATACACACAGTACATCAGAAGAACCACGATAGCATTCTTATTGTAGTTGCCCATAGTATCCACATACACTAGATTTCTTGACCTGTATACACATCATTAACAACCTCTAGACTTCCTAAGATATGAGCTATTCCGTAATATATACATCATTCTCAAGAGCTGTATGAGAAGTGTGTTCCCAATCCGATATCTATATTGAGTCGCAACAGATCTGTACCTAATGCCCTTATGGAGTTCAGGAAGTAAACGTACTGATTGAAGTCAAGGTGATTGATGCCGGTCCTTGCCGGTCACAACGCAGGCCGCGGCAAAGACTTGGTTGCACGAAGCGGCTCCAGTGCTCAGGTTCACACCCTTCACAATTTGTTGGAACGACGACGCTCAACTACAGTAAGAGAAAGATATTGCTCTGGACAATTAAGTACATAGCCCCCGGATATCGGCACAAGCTCAGAGTCTTCTACATTTATATACGTCTAGTGGACAGACGTCTGACATGTAATAGGTATAGCATGTGGCGGACGGCTGAGCATGTGGGTTGTGCCTACCATTCCCGTTACCTGGGCTGTGCTGACTTTCCCACAATCTATATAAATGACATTCTCCAATTCTGAAGCTCACTGTGAAGTGAAGCATAACGGCGTTCCGGCTGTCCTGGGAACGAGTGAACTTCGCTCAAAAAAGGTGCGCCAACAACCAGTTCCTCCCGGACCGCAACAGTGAAATGCGGAAAAATCGTTACATAGGTGAATGACGAACGTAATGAAGTAGAGACGAAGTATGGAGACAGACTCGCCACCGATTTGCATACTGAAGAATTAGCCCTTGAGGATCATTGTCATTTAATTGGCCTCCAGAGGATCCACCGTGATGAATTAGTAATTTTTCAGATCTTGATTTGCCTTGTGCGCTCCACGGGTGCATATACGGGTGAACTATGCTCAGCTGCCCTTCAGTTTCGATCGGCGAGGTAAGTGAAGACATCATGTTCCGTTCCAGGCGACTCAAGCGTTTTCCTAGTTAACTTCTGACGTTTCCGAAGGGGCATTTATGAGGTCGTTTAGAGTTGAATTGAATTCTGGACCACGGTCTATTCAATATCAAGGAGCAAGTCAACATGCATACCGTGACGCATATACTGGAACCAAATTCAAGGTATGGCTTGTAATGGTCTATAGCCGAAGTCCCGACTGTCTATGCTGCAAACATCGCTGCTGTCCAGTCCTTTACGACTAAAGGTTGGCCTTTAAAACTCTATAATAACGATGGTTAACAGCTCTTTCTGTACCTCATTTAGCCTTATAACTCCGCCACTCATGAATGGGCCGAATCTTCACATAACAGTTAGTGCGTTACCCTTCTACTTTTATGACTTACACCTCAACCAACTATATTCGTAAATATGTGAGAATTGGCTGGTATGAAAGTGTGACCAGGAAATGTATTCTAAATTTGGTTTGACTCTTTTCTTGGCTACATATTTGAGTCTCAGGTAAGTGTTTGAAAATGGTGGCAGTCCGCCGTTACTGAACGTTTCAGTAGCATTTTCACTTGGGTATGCTAGCTACCAACAGCAACTTCTGTGCGTATATTACCCTAGGCTCGTTGGACGGCGCCGCACAATCTTCCGGGAAGGTTATTCCGAGTTGCCATCTCATGTTGTAAGTAATTCTACATCAGGTTCCAGGGTTGTCTCCGTTTCGCACTCATAGTCCATAAATTCGTTGCAAGTGTCGCGGCCCACTGATGATACAGCAATGTATCTCGAAGCTGTCGGAAGTAAATTTCCGGTGTTCCAGGCAGCAATTTTTTTGATGGAGTTGTTGGGACATTTTTACAACAACTGCATACGTCACATTGGCCATTGCTGGAAATTATTTCCCTGTACTTCGTCCGCGCGGCTACGGGTGATCCCGGCCGCTTACTAGGCCCAAGGATCCGTCACTTCCGTTCGCCTTGGAATTATTCCTTATATTTGTCTCCCGAAGGCTGCATGGTCCCTTCTTCACACAGTATATGCTCGATATGTTAAGAGCAAGCCGAATCGCGTCCTTTGACAGCGCTCGGTGTGACTGGTGACTATTATCAGACAAATGAGGCATTCCACTGTCGTAACTCATACTTGAGGTAACGACATATACGTTATCAT
>QFEO01005059.1:0-10643 GCA_003316615.1 Amanita pseudoporphyria | reverse complement strand
ATGTTATTCGTCAGATTTTATCCCCTATTTCCGCACGACAGTAGAAGCAGTGAGTTTAATGTCGAGTGAAACGTTCAGCAGCATGCCTGATGGTTCATTAGCATGATGCGTTTGCGTTGTTTGACAACGATAGCAATGGGGGTTTGACAAAGAAGGAAATCAGAGAAGCCGTTCAACGAATTTATCGAGAGCGGAAAGCATTGGCTGCTGGTCTCAGAGTAAGGTTTTACGAATTCACAATGTCAGCTTGTTAATGAGAGAGGTCATTAGGACGTAGGATCCATAGTTGCAAAGCTGGATGCAGTCCTTCTCGCTATTGCATGCCTTGCAATCATATTCATCTGTCTCCTAATATTCAACCCCTCGAGTTCCCTTGCATCTCTAGTCCCGTTGGCCACTGTTATCCTAGGCTTCTCTTTTATCTTTGGAAATTCAGCTGCTACTCTGTTTGAGTCGGTGAGTTGTTCAAGCTTTGTCTAAAGGTACAAGTGAAGTAAGACCAATGTAGTTGATCTTCATTTTTTCGACGCATGTATTCGACGTTGGAGACCTAGTGTTGATCGATGAACAGGTAACATCTTTCGTACCAATAGCATTTCCCGCCTGTGTTCATTCACCTGCTACCATTGTAGCCACTTTTTGTTCGCGAGTTTGGTTTGTTTTCGACGACGTTCCGCCGAGTAGACGGGGTTGAGATCATAGCCCCCAACTCGTTGCTCGCAAACCAGAAGTTAGTACATAATCTGCGACGTAGCAAATCCATGTAAGTTGGTCTTCATTTTAACTGTTTTTGTTAGCGGAGATGACAGAAGGATCAGGTGGGAGTCGACCACGATAACGGTTTCGTACAATACTCCGATAGAAGTGCTGGAGCAAATCAAATCGAAGATTAGCCACTATACCTCTATGAACAGCCGCGATTGGTCCAACTGTGCCTTGAACATAAACACTATGGAATATCAAAATGCAATGAATATCATCGTAGCAGTTGAGCGTACGTTCTCGCATTCTCTCGCGCTTTTTTTTTAACAAAAAATCACCCATTTTTTGATAATAGACAGATGTAATTGGCAAGATTGGGGAGGTCGTTGGGAGCGGCGCACAGCTTTCATGCGAAATCTCAAGACGATTCTAGAAGAGTTGGATGTGCGTTATACGATGCCCATACAGCCCGTTCTGCTGCCTCGTTCAAGTTTGATGCAACAAGGTCGGGCACAGGGCTGGCCGCCTGGTCAAGATGGCCCCGCACCTTTTCACCGCAGTGTATCAAGCCCTCGTCTTCGTGTGCCCAGCCCACAGAGATGAGTTCCCGTTGCAATGAATGACAGGGCAAACAAGCCGCTGCAATGTACCGTCTAGCTGGGCTGGTAGGAAGTGGAGTGACTAGGAAACCATGCTAAGCTTCAAAGTCCATTGTCAAGGAACTCTTAGGATTTAGACGTAGACTATGATAACTGGAATTGTCGTAAATCTATGTTTTCATTTTCTTTCCCGCATGAGATTGACCCGCCCCTTTCACCATCTCACGTACCATCTCACCTTCCTTCCGCCATTCCTTGCGCTCATATGCATCCCATTCCTCTTTAGCATCGATCCATCTCTCCTGGACATCATGCACATCACTCCGCGGCCCACTCATAGTCGACAACGCGGAAGAAAACAAGCCAAGTTCATTTGGCCGCTGAGTAACTGATTCAGGCAGCTCCACGGTTCCCCGAGGCCGAGGTGCATCAGGAGGCGGCACAAATACATACCCGGTTGCCCGGTCTATCGCCCGAGTTAGGTGAAGCATGGAGTGCTTGTCTTCGACGGCTAATGTCTCGAAACCGATGAGACTGTAATCTTCGATCAACGAGATGAGCGAGAGATTGAGCGCGGTGAATTTGGGCGGGAGTGATGCTGAGAGGGCGTTCTCGAGGTAAGACAGGTCTTGAACTTCTGTATAAAAATCCAGGTTGAAGTCTGAGGTTATAATGAGCGCTGTGTAAAATTGGGGTTGGGGTGGGGGACTACGTTACCTAGTTCGCCATATTGAGTGATGAGGTCCACTTTTGAAAGCACGTTGATATGCGGAAGCTCAAGATGGAGCATAACCCTAAGCGAGAGAAGCAGCACAGAGACGTATTTTGAAGCGTCCGTAACATAATGGGCGTCGCAAAGATGTACAGCTGCCAACTAACACCGATGGACAAAAAAAAAAAAGAACAACTCCCAATTATCACATTTAACACCCGCGTACTCACTCGAAATCCGACTTTCGTCGTCAACTTATTCACAATATTCTTGATACTCTCGTGGTTCGTGCTCAGCTCGACTTGGCCAGGAAGATCGAACAAGACATATGCGTCCGGACCCAGCTCATTCAGCTTCTCCTCCAGCCAGTCAAAGTTCGCTTCTAGATATTCCATGCAATAGAGCATGCCGCCGTTGGGCCCCAGCCCGTGCGCGTCCATGACGTCTCGGAGCGTTATCAGGGACGATATGTCGATGGCGCATGGATAAGGAATGTTCTCGTTGGCCGGGTCTAGGTTGACGATGGATATGGGCCGGTTGAGCGCTGTGAAGAGTTGGTGTTTGCCGTAACAGTATGTCGATTTCCCCGAGCCTGGTGACCCGCAAACGACTTCACCAAACGGCATGAGGTTGGATGGGCATTCGCAGTGTAGCGTTATTGTCGGGTATTTGCTTGCAACTCTGAATAATCTATCGTTTAATTTTAAAGGTGGTAGTAATAGTGTAGATGCTATATCGCCTCAGGTCCGTACTTTTCCCTCCTTCTCAGACAGAAAGAATTCACTACTGGCATGAGACGTAGTTCCCAGTTGCATCGCATGCGAACCGAGTTCTTCCCACTTCTTCACTTCTCCCGGGATATCCCTGTCTCCCTTAACGCTCTCTATAATTTCTAAAACGGCCTGCTTCAGTTTAGAAGTATGGAAAACTCTATTCCTCTCAGCCTTCTTCGATTCAGTACCGTCCGTTCTACAACGGACAATCTTGTCTAAGCCCAGATGACAGATGATGCGTAAACACTGTCGCATATTTGCACGGTCGCGACTGTCAAGGGCTGTGCGAATCATGGCGGAGGCAATCTGGTGGGTAGGAAAGAAATATCGATCGCGTGATCGTGTGTCAGGTCTGTGGACTTTAGCGGCAACGCCATCCAGGAAATCATGAGCGTGATAACCTGTCATGAGCTCGAACGTCCGCACAGCCGACTGCCAATCGCCAGAGCGCCAGCAACAAGCCATGACAAGATTGAAGGTCGTCAAAGAGGGTCGGATCTTCGAGCCATTTTCCCCTACAATTTCTTGTCGAAGCATATATTCAACTGTGCGTAAAGCTTGGTTGCCGGCATCGTACTTGGAGTTCTTGCTCGACAGGGCTAAATGGGACTTGATGACCTCTTCCATGTGTCCACGGTCCAAAATAGAAGCACCCCCGATCTCCTCTGGCCGCCGTTTGACTTGTCGCACAAATTCCAGACACAAGTCATGCTTCCCAGTGTAGTTACATAGCCGCAATATCACATCAAAAGATGCCGATTGTAGCGGAATGGTAACCGTTGGCGCCGTTTCTCCCGGTGGGCAAAGTCCAAAGTAGTCCTTTACAATTTCAAAGGCCAGTGCCTGTTCAGATTGGCCACCGCGTGTCAAGGCGGACACAGCGGAAGCAGCGATGTACGAGTCGATTTCAAAACCAGGAGATTTGTGCGAGGCCTTGATCATTTGTTTCCAAACCAGTTTGGCATCGGCTGCATTCTTCAAATATGGGACAGACGAACCGCCGGAGTCGTCGGACCTGGGTACAAGTGCTTGAAAGATAGCAGCGAAGATAGTCTTATTAGGCGCGAGCGGCCCTTCTGCATCCATAGCATAATACACGTCGAAAATGTCTTGATAGCAACCCGCGTCTCCCAATATCTTAATGTAGGGTGCCAAAGGGTCCACCGTAAGGTGTGAGCTGAGAGAGTCTGCCTTTTTGATGGATGCTATATGCGTCTGGAAAGCATCGTAAAGAGAGCGGGCATTAGCCAGTTGTTTCGTATGGGTAGACCAATCTTCCGTTCGTGAAAGGCCACTGAACATGGTTTGAAAAGTCCGCGTCGTTGGAACATGACCTCGTCGTTTCATCTGTATCACTATAAATTATACGAGAATATTGCAAACCATTGCTACACTCACGTCGATAAACAACTGAAACGCCATTTTGAACCGCCTAGCCTTCATAGCCTCCCAAATGATTGTATTCCATACCGGAGTATTTTGTGAGTCGAGCGGAGAGTTTTTAAGCATCGACACAGCAGCATCTAGCTGATTTGCATTGCAGAGCTTGCTGAGGCGGGCAGAGAGAGTATAGGGCTTGAGTGGCTTCATCGTCTCTGACTTGGACGCCTCGGCTTTGGATGGATCGTAATGCTTTGAGCGGAACACCCTGGTTTCATTAGAAGCCGGTTTTGGTCTTGCACGAGACGCAGGGGGGTTTTCGAAAGCAAGCTGCCTTCGAAGATAACGAGGCAGGTGCGGCTCCTCTTTGGCGGTCGTATCATCATTGCCCCGGGTTCGAGCTCGAGCTAAACGCCCGTTTAGTAGGGTTCAAGAAAGATGCGAAATATAGCGCACTTGGTAGGATGGCAGAGAAATCGCGTGCGCAGAGGAGACAGGTAAGTGAGCGACGTGTGGAGAGTTTGGATGAAAGCATTCGGAAAATAATTTCGAGAATTAATGAGGCACGTGCTCTTGAGGGTCTGGCAGTCTTTAAACAACACCAAGTTTTCTGGCTGTCTTATGCCGACTAGTCGAAAGTCTAGTCTCAATAGCCCATGCGAGGACCGACAGTGCACAACCTTAAATTAATAGTTTTTGTGGACTAGGTACAAAGTCTTCCACTGGCAGTATGTTATTTTTACCAATTTAGCCGCCTTGTGAATTACGCAGGACAAATTGTCGATGCCATTTGCCCGACCGGCCCGATGATCTTCAATGCCCTGTGCGCGAATGAGCTTCTCATAGCACCGATGCTGGACGGACACCATACTGCTAAGGAAATCTTGAAATGTTGATTTTCCCACACCAGACGGTGGGATTAGGGCTATGTATTGATAACAAGTATGTGAGTGGTGATGTGTTTACTCTCTCCCAATGGCGAGACGACTTGGTTTTGAGCTCGACGATTCGGGCAACAATGTACTACTGAAGTGTAACATCTATTCTGAATACTTTGAACTAACATACACCATGTTTACGTTGCCTTTAATGGCTGGTTCGACATGATCTGAGTGAACATCTGGGCTGCTGCTTGACCTCTTTGCAGTTTGCCATACTATAGAATATCGTGTCAGACCTGTTGCAGCCTCCTAAGGCAGAGTACCAACCTCGTAACTTGGCACCTCGTGTCCTGCCCCGTAGATCCTAACGTACGAAAACGTACCCGCATTCTTGTATTGGCCTGCTAATTTACCCTCTACTGTATATTGCTTGAATGTCTGTCGGTGGTAAAGCGACCTGAATCGGGTCTGAAGGGCATCGATCTGAAGAGAATGTAAATGGGGGAAGTTTCGAACGTGGCGCACAGACGTACCATAGCCTCGACTCCGTAGAAGTTGATGATATAATCCTGTCAATCAAAGCTTTCGCAAGGGTCCCAAAATAAGGGAATTGTATAAACGTACAGCATCACCGTCGTAGATGATGGTTCGAACCTATAAGAATTAGTCCACGAAAACCAATTGTAGTTCTGATGCTCACTCCAGCGTCTATGACCGTCTCCAGATCAGGCGCGGAATTTCTCATCCAATCACCTACGTAAGTAGCCATCAACGATTCGTCTCCTGGCAGCAGCAAGGACTTACCTGTCAAGGCAAAGTCATGGTAAACATTACCATTCATTTCTTGCCATGTTCCTTGCGCCCCGATATGGGGTGCTATACCATTAATATAATTCGTAATTGAAGGAGGGTAAGGGTCGGGATTTTGAGATAGTACATAGTACGGCTTTATGAGGTCCATTTAGGTTGAGATAATTCCAAGATTTATTGAAGTATACGTACATCCCAATTACCGGCAAGCGGAGATAAAATGTTACTATTGCAGAAATCCTGGGCTTTTGAGCAAACCTCGTCTAAATCGTCAGCATAGCAGGCTAATATCTATTCTAATATTCAGGGGAATGCCGAATTAAAAAAAGGGGAAACGCTGACTTGATCTTTGCAACCGCCTAATTCCTTCCATGCAGTCTCGCCACGCGAAATGGAACTAGGTGGGACAAGCGCGTAATAAGGATTACTGCCTGCATACTTGATGTAGCCAGGGTATTGGTGTAATGGGTTCTAGGCGCCTTTTAGTCATTATTAAAGTAACAAGATAAAAACGAGCTTTTCACCGTTAGCCCGTCCCCGACTCCGAGAAACTGGAGGTTAAGTTTTAACCCCGAGACCGTGCCAGCATCGATGGCAGTGTTTTGCGAGAGGAAATGTCTGCAGAAGAATTCATACTCTTCTAAGAAATATCGTGAAAATTCCATACGCGGCAAACGTGGGACCATAGTGACCACCATACCTGGATATATGTCAATAAGAAGCCGAAGTAGTCGATGGAATACCTTACGATTGTGTCCAAATAGCAAGACTACGATTTTTGAACTTGGCAAATCTACTGTCGCTCAAGAAGATTTGCATAAATGTCCAAACGTCCGCAGCCGCCTGTTGTGTGGTACCAACAGTAAGGGATCCATATGAGAAACCGACGCCAGCGGGCTGGTCAATGTAGAGCATGTTGACTTCGTTGTTCCATGAGTATGGGTTGGGGGTCACGGCAGAGCTATCGTTGGTGATACTGCAAGGACCATGCTCTCTGAACAATCCAACCATACTCGAGGATCCTGGCTGGCGGTATCTCTTGGTGAGATGTTCATTCCAGATATGCAATGCAGAGGCTCACGCCGCCGTTAAACCAGAGTGCTAAAGGTGCTGTATCCGGATCCTTTCGTGCATCAAAATACCAAAACCTTGAATCTGTGTCAATCCATATGCGTGGGATGATTAGCATTATCAAGTACCATAAGTTTTTGGTGGAAGTCAGAGACGCATAACCCGAAGCTTGGTAGACACCAGGTGTCGTTTCTGGATATGTCTAAAAATTATAGCAAATAAACGGAAAATCACATTTCGAACCACAGATGCCCGAATTCTCGACAATGCGTAGTCCACCTGCCACTGCAGATGTAGCAGAGAATGTCTTTGGCTTTGTCGAGCTAGTCGTGTTTGGCACACCACCAATCACTCCGTTCACAACTGGTATTTGACCTGCATGAACGCCTGCGAAGAAAGGCACCGAAGCCAAAATGGCCGGCAAGTATAAGGCTCGCATGAAAAATGAGTGTTCTTAATGCTGCCTAGTCTTGTATTTATGCCGGTGTTGGAAGTGTAAATTTATCCGCTGGAGGAAGACATTAAAACTGTCCCATAAGCACATGGTGATGAATCGGGATCCCTGAGGTAAGTGCTATAGCATTTGTGGAGACGCCGTCGTGCAATATAACGTTGTAATATTATGGGTGTTGAACGTTGACAGGCGACTGGCGCTGGCAGGTGACTGACAGCGCGGAAAGGGCTGAAAATGCCAGCTACAATAGAATTGGAGTGTTTTGGGAGCCGGGCCCCAGGTGCTAAGTCGTTTTGCGCACCACTACCAAGTCTTCAAGGCGTGTATCTGGCCGATCCCCACGTACGACGTGGAGTTACGGTATAAAATTGACGGAAGCGGCTAATGCGAAAACTCAACACGGCACATAATCACGCACTCTGTTGGCTAGCGGGCGAATTCAAAACTACACCCATCGCTGGGCTTCAGTGGTCGACGGGGAAAGGTGAGCCGCACGCATACACACGTTTCCCACACGTGCTCTCACGCCCTGGACGACTCCTGGGTCCGCCAGCCAAACCCTCTACGCACGAAATAAATGAACAGTTTCAGTTCACTAATGATGAAAATCACGTCTTGGATTACACGTACAGTTACGCAACTTCTCGCCTTGCAGTCGCAATTGTTCGCAACATAGCTCAAAGGCTTCATCAAGTGCCGTAGCAGTAATGTACACGTGCATATTGGTCCTTTGTTTGGCCCGTTCGACAATTCCAGACGGTTCTTTCCAACCCCAAAGTATCTGACTTCCACGGCCCGTATAATAAACTTCTTAATACTTTCTTCCCCCCGGACTCGGACTTCACAGTCGTGCCGCAGTGTCTTCAACCGTCATCTGGAGATTCGGCGGGTTTCATCGTTTGCTTTGAAACCTACTTGGAGAACTTGCCTGTCTTCATTGTAGAGTCGAAGAATCCTTCTGCGATTTTGCAGATCTCTACGCGCAGGGAAGCCGATGATCAGATTAGGAGGCCCTCGCTGGGAACTGTCCTCTGCCTACATTGCATGCTGTAAGCGCACTGGGGACAAGACTCTGCTTTTATCACTTGGATACCACGGACCTTGCTAATTCGGATATCCTCCCATTGCCAATCACTCGTCATCCTACTAGGGTAAGCGACTACGCCCCTGCTGCACGATGGGAATACGATGTCTTGGAAGAGCGAGGGGGAGCAAAATTAAGAACCGTGATTCAAGAGGTGATAGAAGGATGTGCCATGCTCGAAATGTATGCAAGTTCTGGCTTCCATTCTGTTGCGAAGATAACCTTTTTTCAAGTACACTCCCAATCTCAGTGTTGAGAATATGTACGTGTGGGGCGTTCCAAGTTGGACACACGAGTTCATACGTCCATAAAGTATCTACCTAAATACAAGATGGCTTGTATACCAACTAACGGTAGGTGCGAAATGCCCTTTCCGTCCGTTTGACACCATAATTCCGTGCCACACATCAGGATCAGCGAGACACACACTTTGAAACCTGGTAGCAACATTCGGATCTAGTCCCCTTGTGGCATTCTCTATCATGCGCGTCCCCGACACACTAGAATAAGCTTTGTTAACATATTGTTGTACTTGAAACGAGAAGGAGAAAGAATCAAAGAAGAAACCCAAGTGACGCCACGCCGCCTTGGATTTTATGGCAACTTCCGTGCCGTCCTCCTGTAGCATGATTGCGGGAACTTCGTCCAGCGATGGAATTTTGAGGGGTTGGTGTTTGCGATGATCTTTGTTGTGTGCGTCATACGGGTAAAAATGGAAGGTTTCCGACTTGTCCGTTTCAACCACTAAACTAATGTCCTTCATGATGCTAGTAAATTGACCGTAAAACATGCGAGTATAGATGATGTCCGTTATGGAAAGCGAAGCACAGAGCTGGAAGAAATCGCCGACATAATTCACAAGGTTCGTCGAGCCATTGTTATCACAGGAAATAAAACTTGAGCAAAGGTGCCAAGTATAAACATGAGAGCGCTGGAGAGGGTCGCCCTTCAGAACGCCAACGTTCGTCGATAATGGATTGGAAGTCGCCGCTCCCCAGAAATAAAACGAGACTCTGTTGCTAAAATGTGAAACCGCAAGTTTAGTAACCGGTTCTGGGAAGCCCTGGATGTCAAGCATGCGATGAAGCACCCCATGATTCAGAGAAGGGAAGAATTGAACGACGTCTAGAGAAAGGTGGTGGATTATGGCAATCCACAGATTGATGCATGGGTCCAGGGAAATGACGACGGTCGGGTGCATGAGTGGTGCAGAAGTGTTAAAGAGTCTGTTGGACGCTGCGTCAAGCCATTATTTTGCATTCCGGAGGTTCATGTCGTTGGCGGATGTTCTATGCTGTAAGTAAGTTATTCTCTTGTTATCGTACCGATTGCATTGATAGGGGCAACGCCGAAACCATCCCCAGATACTCCTCCACCTGAACAGCACCTTTACCCACGCGTGAGCAAGTCATTGAGGTGCTTACCGCTGTTGACACATACCTCAAAACGTTACACGCGTCACTGCCTCCTTGGACGGTGTTCATCATATCGTTCAGATCCACGTCGCATGACTCGATGTGCATAAGTCGGTGTTCTAGACAGGTATTAGGCAAGGCAGTCTGCAGAGGAGGTAGCCGCAAATCTGTTTGGCGGAAAGTGGACTGCGGCTGATGGTGGGGGCTCCGTCGAGTTAACAAACGGAGGAGCTTCAAGTTGCTGTTCTTGGGTGTGAAGCAGTCGGTTGTTGTATAGCTGCCCTTGCCAACATTTATTCCTAGCTGCACGCAAGCGATGGTGGCTAACTCGTCCTGAAGGCTGACTCGTTCATGCTTGACTAACTAGAGCGCTACATTGAGTTGGAGTATACTCAAATGACAAATTCGCACTTGCTCTGGGATTGCTGGGTCTGAATCTGAATACAAAACGAATGATGATTTAAGGATATAGTACAGTACGATGCCACGCGTCGTTCATTCCACAGTTTTAAGCCATGTACCAACTTTATCACAGGATTTCTTGATTTCTGAAGCATGTCGTTCACCACAGTTTTGTTTCGAATGTCTCATCCACGATGTCATGACCATATCCATGATGTCAGGCTCTCTGCATGCCTGGCTACCCGCTGACCGCTCTGCCCTACGGGCTTCACGTTCCTTTGCTTCCCTTTCTATCCTCTTTGCACGTTTCCTCTTAAGTTGCTTGTTGTGCCTTGCTTCTTCATTCGAGTGGCTGTCTTT
>QFEO01005037.1:4677-21066 GCA_003316615.1 Amanita pseudoporphyria | reverse complement strand
CTGGAATCGACGCCGATGCGCTCGGTATCTGGAAGGTGAGCCCATCCTCCTGGCATGTTTCAATTAGGAAATCTGACGTTTGCGAAGTTATCCACACCTATTCCTTCTTCTGAACTCGACGTGAAGCTGGGACTTGTACAAAAACCGCAGGATATCGTAGGCTGCATCAAATTAAACCCTTTGAACGAATTGTCGGAATACTTCTCGTCACCCCCTCGCAGACACCTCCATATCATTGTGCAACTTCCACTCAACCGTGAGTATTCTCGTCATCTCTATATATCGCCTACTGATGCACTGTTTCTCCCCACATCATCTGCCTTTCACGTCATCAATTTTCCCTGCGTGTTGTCCATCTACCTCATTCACCCTACCTTTATCACAAACAATTCAGCCCCTCGAACACGTTCCCCACGAGCTCCCGAACGTTATGCTAAACGACCCCGTCTTGAAGAAAGTGAGACCCTGCACACGCCTCCTAATGCGACTCAAGCAGCATCAACGCAAACCAAGCGTACGTCATGTATCACCCCCCTTTAACTATTCTGTACATGCTGTTCTTCTGTAGCGATATCTCCACGCCTTACTTTACAACAGATCGTACTGGTAATGACTGCAGCGCTCAAGCCCTTCATCCAGTACATCACATACTTGGCGGAGGGGAAATTGGATGGATATTTCGAGTCCATTCGATCTAATGACTTGGAGACAGATCTCGGGGTAAATCTACCCTCCAAGCCAATGCTTCTCCTCCACGACCTGGGCACGTACCAAGACAAGGAGCGGATTCGAAAATTGTTTCGACCCGATACAGTGTTTGTGTCTTTTTACAATCGGTTTCACGGCGGATGACTGATCCAAGTTTCACTTGGTGCAGCCATCTATTTGCTGTCTCTGGTTCTGGAAAGACTCGCCTTTCGCTCGAGGGGCTCTGCCACAACTGGGGACTTTATATTTCATGCCGAGGCGGCTCGGAGAAACAGGCGTCTGGCTCCTATGACTTTGAATTGGCAACCAGTTTAATGGAATCAATGAGTCAGTGGGATGGAAGCGTTGACACGGGCGAAGCCAATGATACCAAGAACGTCAAGGTGGCAAATCAGGCCTTTGCCATGTTGATATGTGCTCGCGTCTTTGTTCTAAGTGAACTCTTGAAGAAACTGCCCATTGGCACAGATGCGATGGCAGCCCGACGGCGATGGGTCCTTGCCCAAGTCATGCCTCCCTCCTTTCGATGTCCTAATGACATCTTCGCCGTTGTCCTTGAAAGCCTCCGTTATGCTGACACTGAGGTCATGCTCAGGCTCACCAATTCCATGTTAGACGAGATCGCACAGAAAGCAGGAAAAGAGATCTACCCAAACGAGCAGCTCTTCATTGTGGTCGACGAAGTCCAAGTGGCTGCCGAATATCTGAAGGAATCTTTTCGTTCCCGCACTACAGGGCTTGATAAACGCCCTGTCCTCCATGCGTTTTATAGGTTTCTTTGGAACACTAAGATGTTTCGCGGGGTCATACTTGCTGGAACCAGCCTATCGATGAGTATGGTGCGGCAGGCGGTTTCTTCACGAAGCGCACAAATCCCGGAGTCACGTCTAAATCCAATTGTCTTCGTTGAGGTTGGGCGATTCATGAAGGGTGGGACAGAGCATGAGAGCTACATACGCAAGTACCTTTCTCTTTCCCCCAGCAGCGTCCCCGATCAGCGATTGATTGAGCGAATATTATATTGGTTTTCCGGACGGTGGGCACAACTTTCAACATCGTGAGACGCAACACTGATATTTATTCCCTGAAGTCACCGATTTACAGCCAGCCTGATTGAACTACTGCACCTCTCTCAACCGGGCTCACCACATCGTATTCTTAGTGCTTTCACTCAGTCTTTGACTGGGTTCACCATCACCGATGCTATTGATCTGGAGGAAGCAGAACCGCCCCTTACGGCCGACACGCTTGATCGGATGCTGTATTATGCAAAGGTCGGTGAAGTGGATCGTCTCTTTGAGAGATTTTACGGTACGTGTAATGTCTTATATCATGCTACAGACTTCTTAATACGCAATCCGCCAGAAAAGGACTTGACATCAGACAGTACGTGTAGTGCTTTATTGGGCCATGGAGTTCCTAATTCAATCTGCTAGGAATAAACTTGATAAAGGTCCTTTTCCATGTTCTCATGCGGTGGAGAGTTGGAGGTCAAGTTACGTCCATTCCTATCGAAGCTAACATGCACGAGGTGGTTGCGTTGGGCATCGGTCACGTAGAGAAGATTGGACCCTCTCAAACGTTGGACCCGAAAATCAACTATCCTGTCTATCTTTGCGAGCCTCTAGTCGTTCTATATCTGAGTTCAATCTTTGAAAAGTACTCATGGTCCACGAATAAGGCATGTATTGCTGATGCATTCCGTGCGGCTCGCAACAACTCCTCGCTCGGATCAATACTCGAAGAGGCCGTGCTTCTGGTGCTCTTGGAGATGTTCGGTGGCAAAACTCGTGCCCTATCTGATGCTTTCCACTGCACGCAACTTTGGGGCTCGAGAAAGGTGACCCTGGTGGCATTGAAACGCAGGGCCGACGGCGTAATGCAGAGCTGCCCCGTATCGTGGACTTCGGGCAGCTCCGACCGCTTGGGTTTCAAAGCTAAATCGCCCGCTGAAGTTCTCAACTTCCTCAACAATCCTGATGGGATGTGCTTCATTTTCCCCGATAACCATATGGGACCGGATATCTTGTGCTTCCTTCAAGACGAGGAGACCAAGGAGTTGATTCTTGTTGCATTGCAAGCCAAAATCTCGGTGGTACTCGATGCACAAACCTGGCGGCGTGCCTTGGATTCTGTTTCACTCCAATTCTTGTACACGGCGAATGTGAGTATCGAAAATATGATTTTGCCAAGTTCCCGCACTCATCCGCTATTTCTCCATTATAGACCAAGAACGGTAGGGTGCAATATGCCCCATCAGCGTATCCTGGTCTTTCGAAGGATACCACGAGTGTCTTAGAGTTGATGCTAGGGCCTGAACACAAACCTTTGGTTGACGATTACCGTAAAAAACTTCGCAGCTCTACAGCGTCTGACCAGAAAACTACGCCCCGACCACAACGCCGAACGCCCAGGTACCTACGCGTTATCGTAACCCCCAATGACAAACAAGAACATCGAATAAAAGCGGAGTGGGAGGGTGATGTGGGGGTTTTGCGGTGGGAAAGTGTGCAACAATATCTTGACTCAACGGCGGATATTGTGGGGGCTGCAGCTTAACGTTTCCCTCTATGATAAGTCACGGTTGTTCTTTTCTCAGTCAAAAAACACCAGCCGTTCCTTTCTTTTCAATTTGTCATAATTTTAATCATGTCCCCTGTGCTACGTCACTTCTCGTTGCTACGAGATACCTCTTTCAAGAATGGCGGTTCCGTGTCCTGTTCATATCCTGCTTCTGTAGTAGAGGACGATGAGAAGGGCCTCGTTGACGATGCCAGTTCGCATAAATCCGCTCTCATAGTTCACATGCACGCCGGATCCGTTCCAATGCTCATGCACATGTTCCAAGTCGATTTCTGTTACAACAGCTGGTCGAAGTTATGGAAACGGTGTCGGGTGCGTACCAACGTTACCACCGATGTTCTGTTGTTTGACTATCACGTTCGGAACCTGAACTCAAAGGTTGTTGCTAAAGCCCGGCCCGTACACGCGTCAGTCATTCCATCCCGCCAACAAGTGATCAATGGAAAGTTTGCGCATTGGTGTAAGCGTTTCTCAATGCCGCTTACTTATTACTGACTCCCGTTATGTAGGTGCATTTAAACTATCCCCATTGAAAACGCCTAAAACTGACCTTTAAGCACATCACCAAAAGCTCTCATATCAAAATAGTTTATCAAGACGTGATCCGGTCTTAGACCGGAGTTCTGAGCTGCTTGAAGTTGGTCATCCCTCCTATTTGCGAACCTGAATTTCGTGTCTGACTTCCATTTCCTAAATATCGCCAAAAGTTTTCATGACATTCTATAAGCGCTTCCGCACATAGCGGGATGCGCTCGAGCATAAGCCTGGGTATCGCAAACAGAAAGCTTCAGTCCAAGAACGTGCCGAAAGATTTCAAAGACTAGCTCAGAAGCAAGAGTCTGCCACATACACGGCGAACGAGAGCTATCCACTTGCTTCGGCCTCTCTCCTTATCGGGAATGCATCACAAGCGATATGATGGCCCGATAGTCGTCAAATCGGATGGCATCCCACTCACCCAGAACATAAGTCAAATCAGCTTCTTACGAGTTATCCGTTTCGACCTCGATTTAAAACAGATCAAGAGCAGAATTATAATTGATAGAGCATCATTCTACCATTTCCATCCTAGTTGTCGCTACTCCATGCCCATTGCCGCAGCCGATTAAAACAAACGCAAGATCGCTTTTGCAAATAGCGAACACTCTGTTCCCGTTGGTTGTTAGTACTGACAATCGCTCACCTGCAACCAGGCACTTTTCCTGGAAAGACGGCTACATGCTGACCTAAACAAGAATACTATGGTGGCTGTTTTGTGAGTTTTTTGTAGCTAGAGTAATTCAAAAACTGATAGCTTGCGTTAGCCTCCGTCATATGACATACTATCGTGGTATCCTCTTCCTCACTACAAACCGCCTCTCAACTTATGACGATACGTTCTCATCCCGTTGCTCTTCACTTCGCCGAGCTTTCTGAGCGGTCCGGACTGTGAGTCTGGACTGTTCGTCAATAAACTTAGCACGGACTATGCAGATCAAATTACGGTTGCCCAACTACAACGGCTTGCGACCCGAACGGACGCCAGCTGTAATGACAGCACAGTCTCTCGCAATGGCTAGGAGTCAGAAAGCTAAGTATGCGCACTTTGTTGAAGCGCTGGATGCGATGGAGGACTTTATGATGGCGTCTCGTATGGCAAATCATAGGACGTTGAAACATGTGGGACTGAAAAAGCTTGTGCCGATATACGGTTTGTAATCTATCTACGAGACCTCGTTATCTTTTCCATCCGTGGATAGTAGATATGAACGCTCAACTGGGTTTCTCCTTGGGGAATAAAACAATGCGGAGGTTTGAAGATATCCAGAAGATCGAAATAGGTTCCTGTTACACTTACCCGAAATACATAAGGCTTGACTATGACTAGCGGATGCCACAACTGTATATCATGGGAGCGATTTTATATATATCATTCTCGGCGCACCGGCTAGACTAATTTTGGATTCCATGACCGCATTCTCGATCAGTTGTCGACATATTGCGACCTGGGCCACCTGGTATGGCACCATGTGGTTCGTGCGTCACATGACCTGTGTTGAGCATTACTTAGCATTTTGATCAGATAATCGCTGGCCTAAGTTTGGCGCAGCAAAGTTTCGATTGTTTGTTATCATGAACAAGTGAGTTAGTGACAAATTCTAGGTATCTTATAGCTTATCATTCTCACGCGACATTCTTGGTATAAAGACACGTTCGCGCGTAGGCTATGCGCCCTATGGACCCCAAGGTTCCCCAAGGAACTGCCAGTTCGGGTTATGCCCTCTCTGGTAATTCCTGGACAGATGTGGTCTTTGAAGACTACCTTTACTATGCGACTTTACAGCGTCAAGAAGAAGAATACGGAAATGGACAAATCTCACCTTCACATTCGGAAACTGCGGTCGACGAGAAGAAGTCGTGGTTCTCCTGGGCCATGTCAGTAAATGAAAAGACTGAAGATCAGCCTCAGCCTCCGCCGATGACGCCGGATGAGGTAGAACGTGCCAATGCTTCGCGCGCGCTACGGGCTGCATCGTGGGCATCTGTTTTCTACTTGGTTACCACTGATATCCTGGGGCCATTTAATGCTCCTTTCGCTGTATCACAAGTCGGATGGGTTGCTGGCGTCATCCTTTACTTTTTCAGTTAGCACAGTTTCCATTTCCATTTGCGCGTATCTACTGATATCTTGATCTTTAGTGGGTGTCGTGGCAACGTATTCGGGGCTAATACTATGGGGCCTATTCCTGAAGTTGGATTCCCTTCGACACCCACTCAAGACGTACAGTGATGTCGCAGAACGTATTTATGGGAAGTTTGCTCGACATATCTGTACTTTTTTGCAGACGTTACAGCTGGTCGTGAATGTTAGTACAAAACATGAATGAAAAGGGCCAGGCTGATGTTGTCCTAGGTTGGTGTGATTTGCTTGTCGAACGGTCAAGCCCTGTCGCAAATCAGCAAAGGTCATGTGAGTCTTAGACGGTAAAATCATCTCGTCAATGGCTCATGCTTTTACAGCTGTGTTTCGCCGTCTGTATAGTCATTTTTCCAATAATTGGCATAATCATTGGTCAAATACGAACTCTCAAAGTAAGGAAGGACCGTATATAAAACGTTCTGAACAACACCTAACGACTTAATAATAGAACTTCAGTCTCCTTTCAAACGCAGCCGTGTGGTGGGTTTGTCGCCTGTTTTTAGTGAGGACATGACTGAATGGAGACTTGACATCAGGCTGAACCTCAGTATTATATTTATCTCTATGGGCTTCGTTGCTCATAGTCCGCCCAATTATGCCGCGGCCAAGCAATCACTAGGAGTGGACCAAGGGCCTGTTGTAACGAAGACATTCGTCAGTTTGCCATTGTATTCAAAGGTGAGGTAACGGTATTATATGGCATACCAAATCAGTTGATAGGACTTAGGTGAACGGCGTTATGAACATGGTTCGTGGTTCACTGGCAGCTTCGTGGGAAGGTGTTTTCATGTGTCCTGTTATAGGTTTTCGCTTACGGAGGAGCAATGATCTTCCCGGAAATCGTTAGTTCTCTTGTCTCAGGTTTAAACGTTTCTCACAAACTTTTAGTTGGCAGAGATGAGGAGACCGATGGACTTCTGGAAAGGCCTTGTTCGTCCCATACTTTTTTTCTTGGAAAATCTGGACATTGAGATTAAACCCATTAGATGCTCGCACAATCTGTCATCTTTGGCGCTTACTTGCTTTACGGTTGCTTCGTCTACGTACGTCTTGCATGCCCTCTCGCGGAAAATCGACAAATAAGAAAGCAAACTTCATAGGGCTTCCAAGGCCAATTTACCCTTCCTTTGGCCTATCAAGGCGTGAGTAAATATTCGTGGCAGACGGTCGGTAAGTCTACAGACTTTCAAACATGTTTCCGCAGTCCGGCATTAATACAACGAAGGCAATGTTCTATCCTTAATCACGGGTGTCATCGCCGCCGGTCTCTATGGGAACATCGGAATTAAGGTTATTTACATCAACATCGTGGAGGATTGGTTTCAAGGTCCTCGATTCATGACTTTCAAGGGAAGAATAATTTGGTCAGGTACGTTCCATACTGTACTATGCCTCCGGCTTTCATTCACTTACCCGTGGGATGGAATCAGTCATGGTCGTCGTATACTGGGGTATCGGTTCGTCCTGACCTACCTCCACTCGTCCCTTCACGCAGCTAATTAAATTTGCTTCTCGAATCTTAGCGTTCGTCATTGGGGCAGCTATTCCTCAAATCCAAACAATCGTAGGCCTCATTGCCGCCGTCGCCATTATGCAGTTCTCGTACACATTCCCGCCCCTTCTCTTGTTTGGCTACCAAGTCACAATGGACGCTATGGGGGAAGATAAGCCTTACGTTCCGGGTAACGGTGCCAAGGGACGCATTGACACATGGAGAAACTGGTCTCGTTGGAAGAGGGTAAGTACGTGTGGGTGACAAAATGCTTCTTCGTTTCTCTTAACGTTAGAGTTGACGTAAAATTTAACCCGGTGCTTTACAGGGCCTTTTCTCCGGACATTGGTACTTTAAATTTTTCAACTTGGCTCTCGGCTTGGCAGGCCTTGCCACAGCTTGCCTCGGTATGTGGGGAGCCGGTGAGGCCATTAAAGCAACCTTCGCTCAGGCAGGTGCGGCAACGTCATTTAGCTGTGTTGCGCCCGTGTGATCCGGTGTCTTGTTTCGCGGGGTGGGATACTATGTACAACTGTCTTCCTCTATTTTGTCTGCGTAGTTGAAGAAAAAAGTGTAATATACGAGGCGCTTTCGGACCCGGCCGGGTCCAGGTAAAAGATTGAAAGCGAGGTCTTGAACCCAGCTTTGGCAAGCCTCGATCACCAGGAAGGCAAAAGTTCTCAGGATACCGTAATGTCGTCACTACAAACACCGTAATCCATTGATGTTCGATCTCCAGGCACGACGTCTCCTCTCAGCTGAGGTTTCCGTTCGCGGAGGGTCCCCCGATTTCTTATTAACCCTGGATATATAAGTTTCGCAAAGCTGTCCACTAAAACAGTCCGACCATACCGAACGGTAATGGCGCAGAGACTCAACAGTACAATGGCTAGCAAGGTTCTACATCTTTTCCCGGAACCAAGAGACAGTATGAGTAAGATAACAATGATGCCATGGCAACGCATGCATTCATGGCGGCAAGTGCATAATTAACTATTGGTGTGGCCGCAAGTGTATGCGCCATCCGCTATGGAATAATCTGTGTACTGGATTTGTTTGTATACGTTGCTTGTTCTGCGTTAGGAGGGAACGAGAAGAATTGTAAAAAGGTGTACTGTGGATCGAACCCTCCAGAGGTGCGAAAAATTTTGTCGACACGAGCAATATATATGTGCATAGTCACTAGCAGAGCGACAGCAACCGGGATGCACACCACCAAGGACAAATAGGAAAGACAGAACGACGACTGCTTCAGGTTCAATATTTACATAATGATAGACGCTAAGCTAACTTAGTAGTCTTAGGTACTCTGGCGCGAAGCGAAAGGGTGGTTCAAATAACGTTATGCAGTAACAATGGCAACTGTGACTGCCGTCGGTTCAACCACTTGGAAAAACGCTTATCGTCCATTTGATGTTCTGGGCTAACATGATCTGTTCTACTTATAAGGTTGTATTATATCCGCTGAACGCCTCAATCTTTTCTCTGCATGACCATCGCCACGAGCACACTTCCTCCTACGGTAAATACACTCGATCCCTTCCAGCGCATGCGACTGCTCAGATCAACCAGAAAACTTGGGCATGTACTTGGTGCTACTCCCCACATTCTTGACTCGAATTCATTACTGGCACGGCCGTCCACAGCACAACCTTACACATACGCAAAGTGCACGGACGCTAGGTCTCCCGTAACGTCTCTCACTGGATACGGTGTTTCGGACGAATCCGCCGTCCCTGTCCCCAGAACCCCCTTGGAAACGCGGTCCGAAACCCCTGTCTCCCTTGTCGACCTACCTTTAGGCAGGCATAACTACGAGGCAAAGCGGTTATCTCGCCCACTTGTCCTTTGTTTGCAGTCTCCGGTATCTCTACCACCCGAGGACAAAAATCATAGTACATCTTCGGCGTCATCACCAAACGGCCCTCCCTCGCCACCGCCTTTATCACCCGACGCGATGACGAAGGCGAAGGACACGGAAGGTATCCAGGCTCCCTCTACTCTTTTCGACGCGGAACAGGATTCTATAATCCCAGAAAGCGGAGGAAAACTTCGCCGAAAACGTATGGCCAAGCTAGCTCGCACCCTTGGTGAAACCATCCCACCCGAGCTCGTCTTTCCACAGCATCAAAAATCTTCATCCGAACCAGTTCCCTCTTCTCTTTGGCGGAAGTCATCAAAACGACGTCAGCCGCAGACTGTGGAAAATACAGCTACAGCCACTCCCGGACCTGTACCTGACGCAACTACCAGGCGCTCGCCTACACCTGTCCCACCCGATCCACAGACACACAGGCAGAGGAGCCTTACCATTGGCTCTTCATCTACCACTACCCGTCTGTTTAGACTACCCTCTAAAGCCTTTTCGCGGCCGAAGCGGCCAGAGGAAATACCTTTTTCATCCGTTTCGGCACCTACCGCCTCTGCCCTTGCGCAAGCCGACGGAATCAATGGGGGTGAATGGAGTGGTGAATGGAGCATCAAGGACGCAGAGAAACGAGCTATCGCACTGAGGAACTTGAGAAGTCACTAATCGTGAGTGTCACTTCGAGTTATTCCAAGCAGTGGATGGCATCTAAGCCGGGACTCGCTTACGGGTTCAAAAAAATTGCCCTAGATCTATCTCTGTTGAGTCATTGTGTACTGTCTATCCAATGCGCTAGACTTAATTTTTCATAGACATGTCGGGATCTACTAGTACTAATCATAGTCGTTTTATGAACTTAAAAGCATACATTATTATTAATGCGCTTTGTGTTACGACATTTATTTCCCGAAATTGAAACTACTTGAATACATGAGATATATAGTTGACGACATAACAAAGTGTGAAATAGTATAGTATGAAATGGTAATGTTCCAGTGTTAAAAGGAAAAGATTAATCGGAAGCGAGTTGATATCACTATTGTATAGCATTCGTATGTCTCTAAAAGTACTCGCGGACGGATTTGACTTTAGAATATTCACCGTGTCAGAGTCGGAAATTTGGCTCGTGCAACGCAGGCGACATTAAGCATTAATTTAGGTAGTAAATTAAACATCAACGGCCCGAAAATAAAATATAGAATTTGTGCTTCTTGGTTCGCGTACTCTTCCAGAGGTGTCTCCTAACTTCGTTCCACCACTCTCAGCAAAATTCTACACCTTCCTCATCCCAAGAGCGCATCAGATCAATATCCCTTCTATGAGAAGCAGGAACAGCGGCAAGGCTAAATTCGCAAGGAAACAAAATCG
Organism: Amanita pseudoporphyria; assembly: GCA_003316615.1. Classification (NCBI taxonomy): domain Eukaryota; kingdom Fungi; phylum Basidiomycota; class Agaricomycetes; order Agaricales; family Amanitaceae; genus Amanita; species Amanita pseudoporphyria. The sequence continues at coordinate 10,368 of QFEO01005037.1, read as the reverse complement.
ACTAATCAGTTCTACGATCCACGATGAAGACACAAGACAAACCTTTCCTGTAGACACCTAAGCGCTTCCTCGGTCTTTTCATTTGCAGCCTCATCACGATTCGCTGCTTTCACTCCAGCTTCCACTGCAAGAGTCAAGGCATCACATGTGAGCGCATAAGCCTCCTTCCAACCGGGCGTACTCTCTCGAGGTCGATTGTCCTTGAGACTGCGCATTACAGAGCGTTCCATATACGCCTCAATTCCAGCCCTGTAGGCGAGAAGAAGAAAATAGAACAAGGTCTCGCAGATGGGACAGAGGCTGAAAATGAACTCAGTATTTGTTTTGCTGCTATAGATTGCGACGGCAAGTGTTTCGATCGGTTCGGCGTTAGGAGGGCGGAAGACACCACGGGAAACGGTGGGATGTGCAGTTTTCCCATTGAAAGAGAAGAACTCAAAAGTTATTCCGTCACATAGAATGGCGTAAACCGGGAAAGAAGGAAGGCCAGCACGATCATTAGCGTAATCGCATGCTAAGGTATATGAGTGCGAAACAGTGAGATAGTGGATACGTAATGCGTACCATCACATTCGGCAATGACCTGTGCAATAGTGTCTAGCCGCTCATCGGCATCCACAAGTTTATATTTTACTTCAATGACGAGGATTGAAAGTCTGCCAAATACCAAGAAACGATGTTTGATCCGTCCTCTTGCCGTTATACGACCATATATCATAGATTCTGGGGTATTCACAATGGCCAATTTGAAAAGAGCAACAGTACGATTGAAAAGCTGGAGGAGTGAGTTCAAAAATTCACAAGGGACACTTTGAGTACTCACTGGAGCAAGAAACCTTGACCTGGCTTCTTCGTTTTTATGATCACGAGGTTCTCCATACTGATTCATGACGATGCTGAGATCTTCTACAATTGACTTAAACAGGGCGGTTGGAATACGAGCGCGGTGGATGTCGAATGTTTGCATGTCATTGCCCTTTAAAAAAGGATCTAGACCAACTATAGGGGCAATGTCACGATAAGCGACATTAGAAAAGCTGACATCGAGTCCTTTTGCTACAAGCGCCGTATCAAAATTGGCTCACTTTAGATATGTTTCCAAGAAGAGTACAAACCTTGAAGAAGAAGTTGCAGATCGTGCAAGTGAAAGTCATAGGTATTGAACAAGTGAAGTATGGCGAGTTCCGCACTGCCTTGAGAGGATATCGCAGATTCAAGGGCAACGATTAGTTTGTCATCAGTCACCTTGACGTTTCCACGTCGTTGCTTTTTGCTAGTCATCTCGAGTCATCGCTAAGGACAGGCGAGTGTTTGATGGTGTGGTGCGCTTATGTAAGTGCTAGCTGAAGGTTCTTCGGGAAGTTTGGACGAAATTTCACATCAATGTCCAAACCACGATCGATCACCCTGATTTGCTCTCAAAGCACGCTACAGTGACCGACTCAATTGAGTTATGAGATCGGTCCATACTCATGTCTACGTGCATTCATGGACTCGGCATCGTTGCTTCGACTGAATTATATGCAAATAACGTGGATATATTTCTTGTTGGTCATCTCTTCCGTAAACTGACGTCTCTATCTCTATCTAAAAATGGCCAGCAGCAACGTCAATGAACCGCCGTCACCATTACAGCAAGTAGATAGTAACTAGTAACTGCTCAAACGACAACTGTCATTGTTTCAGCTGTGGGTTTTTCTTCTTTCCTATGCGTTTCTTTGGATAACCGTTTTCTTTCTATTTTATGTTCTATTATGGTATCACCATTCCCCCAGCTGCGAGGCATCTGTTCGCAGCATGGATACAGAGTACTAGCGGAGTAAAGGAGGGGACAACAACAACAACTGCACCACCGCACGCCAAGAAGTCTAGGAGATGTCGATGACATCTTGCAGGCCGTAGGTAAGCTATTTTAGTGATCTTCAACGCCGTGGCTGCTTTCGTGCTGCTTTCGAATTTTCCAGACTGTTGTATTCCCTAGAACCATGGTCAAACCCGCACGGTGCCCCGTTCCACCTCGATCTTCTAGCGCTTAAAGCACCTGGGATGAACCAGTGGCTACTGGACGTTTATGATGTTTTTTCATCAAGACGTCAGAGTCACTCGCTGGAGAAGGAGGACTCCATAAGGATGGACCCTAGTGTATTGCCAGGGTGGTCGTATTCTAGAGCACTGGTGATGTAAATATTAGAAGATGAGAAAATGAAGAAAGATAAAGTGGGTTTCGACGCTTCAATATTAGCGTTTAATCAGAGTTGACCCTGTCGTTGTCAGGGTCATAAAGCTAGTAGTGATGCACTTAGGGAGGCTGTTCTGTCGTTCCCATCCGTTGTTCCCCTTCTTGCCGATAAAATCGACACTGCCATTCCTGACAATATCCGAGCACACAAAGACTTCAAGATAGAGGTGGATGGAGTGTATGTTAGGAACCTCTATTACATACCACTTTTCTGGCACCCTTCATTTAGTTATCTGTCCCTCGCCAGCTCAATGCTCTGCCTGTTTGACGACACAAGTTGCGCCTGCGAGATACGAAGATATGTTCAAGGATGCACTCAAGAACGGCCCATCCCTCCTCTCCCCACTCCCACCCCTGTCCCAACGTTGTCCTCTTAATCCTTCTCCACGACCACCCCCTGGTCCAGCGCACTCGAGAAAAAAAAACTTGTGGGACCACCCAAAGGGAGGAGAAAGGACAAGGGGATGGTGGCGAATTATTCGGTGTCATTGATGATAGAATAGATAAAGTGGATCGAGGTTCTACAACATGGAAGATACGGACGAGAATCTTGAAATAAGGATCGTAAAACGAATTCGAACGCACGACGATGACGAACAAATTCCTCGTTCACCTCAAACTTGACAGCTCGCGCGCCGATCGTCGCACATCTCACGACTTCGTATCTAGAAAATGAATATAAAATAAACATGCAACATCCCTCGGCATCTCCGCTGCCTACCCCATCCATCCTAAACGGTATTCAGTATGTATTTGTCACAACCAAAACCAAAGGCTTACAAAATGCCTATCCCCTCGAAATGGATCCTTAGCCGTCTTCCTTCAAGACTCAAGCAGAGAGCGACAACTCTAATTCCTACGGGAGTACTTCTCAGGCAACTTCGTCAGCAGGAAGTCAACAACCCTGCCGAAGGAGCGATTTCCGGGGAAACACGGTCTTAGAAATGGGAAACTCAGGGATGATATTGACGTCTATGTGATCAATCGACATGGTTGATGCTATGCAGAGCAGTATGAGATTGATCAGCGCACGGCATCCAGCCTCTGTCTGTGAAAGTCGCCATTGAGCAGAAAGATAGAGATTGTGCGCTTTACTTACAACAACAGGCACATGACATCGGACTAGATGGCTTTTTTAAGATCTCCACACTGAGTGCCTTTCCAACCACCTCAGTAGACCCTAGCTTCTCTGCCGAGAGTCTCGCTTCTGGGATCAAGAAGAGCAGTTCTGTCTTGATGCCTACTTGAACCAGCGTGACAGCGTCCACTTTGAAGAAAGAAGCCCGCTTGGAGAAATCATCAAATGAGTGATCCAAATTTTCACACCTTAATAACTTCAAGCTTCATGCGAATTTGCGAAATTCTGCGAGAAGGCCGGATGGAAGATCTTCGTCCTCATCATCTGGGCTGTCTTGAAATTGATTAAGAGACTGTAGTAGGGAGTTGGCGTCCGCGATAGTGAGATCGAATATCTTTCGTTTTTTGTGAGGCACCAGCTGTGGCGCTAGCCTCCAGCAGCTCGGCACTTGCTGCCCTCTTTACTGCCCATTCATTACAAAACGCCAGCTATATGTGCGCATTGCTATACAGACATGGGGTCAATGGTATTGTTCGGCGCATGGCAGTTGTGTAGGAGTGGGAAATAGAGGAAGGGGAGGAGACAGCTGTTCGAATGACGCCATAAGATGTATGTGCACCAGGTTTGGACAGACTATAAACCCGTTTATAATTTCTGTTCACTCGTTCGATATAGAGACAAAGTCGATTTTAGGACTTGGTGTAAACTACAGTTCAACGACGAATGGTTGTCCCGGTGGTGTATGCGTGCCATTATCCTCTGAAATGCGCCTGCATGGGATATCGTCCATTGGGCCAAACACGGAAAGACTCGGAGGAAGAGTGCATCGAATGCTGGACTTGTACGTCAATAGGGGAGTTTGGCAAGTAAGTTATATATGTTATTACTGAGGTTGGGTACGGAACCGTGTATTTCACGAGCAGCAAAAGCGAGCTCGTCGATGGGCTTCCCTTCTGCTAGTTTTTTTTTTGTACCTGTGCCAGTCTGAACGGACATCCGTGCGCTGTTTGTCCACGTCGAGAAAAGTAATGCCGATGCATACGACACAGGATGGCACCGATGTCGGTGCGGATACGGGTGCTTGTTCGCACTCTGGTTCTGGGAGTGGGAGTGTACGCGGAACGAGCGTCTGGATGAGTTTTGGTGGGAGCAAAAAGGCATGCCAGTGAGAAGGCGGCGGCGGCGGCATGGCGGTCTAGTTTCGACTCGCGATGACCACCATGCGCCTCTCGCTGGCTGAACAAATCGTGCAACTCGACACTCCGCCCGTTGGTATGTTTCCCCATGTCATCTATACACTCGCTAACGTGTGTTAGATTTTGATCCTGAAGACGCATTTGTCACCGGTGCATACTCTGAGGGAGAGGAGGCAGACGGTCCAGCTGCGGCTGTGAGGGAACATTATGTGAATGTAGGACGAGGAGTGGGTTAATGCTGTTGGCAAGTCTGATTGGGAGGAGCGTAGACTGAGTGGCGTTGAGGATTCAAAGTGTGATGGTGGGAGGACAACGAGGAAAGTGCTTATTGAGGAAAGTAAGGGCGACGAGCCCAGTGAGAGCCAGGAAGGCGAAAGCGGAAGCGAGCATGATGAGGATGACGAACCCGGCGAGAGCCAGAAAGAGGAAGAAGACGAGTACGAGAGCGGGCGGGAGAACGTCAGCACGAGCTACTAACTCCACATGCGCCTCACCATTTGCGCCTCACCACCCGTCTCAACCTTGTGCCCTCCACCTCGCCCTCTTGCGCGAGACACATCTCCTCCCCCAACACCGGAGCCTACATTGCTTGTTCACATCTCCTGTTGCCTCCCAGATATCGAGGTTCTATATCTTCCCTTTGCTTCCTTTTCCTTATCGTCAAATCCTTCAACAACACTTTCAGTTTGGAATCTCCGTTGCAGTCGTCGATGGAAGAGAAGGTGCTTCTGTAGGGACATCCGCAGCCAGAGGAATAGATTCCTACGTTGTATCGGTTCCATCTTCGCTTCGTGTAATAATGACAGTGGTGGAGTCGCAGGCGAAGGGGAAAGGCATCTGATGGGATTTTAGGCAACTCTGTTGGCGGACAAACTGCTTCTAGGCACGGAGATGACAACGGAGACAATATCGATGACCCTTGCTGATCTGCGTTCCATCCACTCGCCCACTGCCGTGCTGGGCTCCGTAGAATGTGGCAACCCATGGCCCGGAGACTAAAGGGAATTTGCCTTGTCCACAATAGTCGATGGCGTCCGTATCAGTGGTGTCCACGTTCCGTTAAGAGGTGAGGCAGGACCTGTTATTATGGGGGAACACAGTTGGGCAAACGACGATGAAGGCGAGGTAATAACAGGCGGTCTCGGCGCGCGAGGCATAGATCCTAGGCTTTCTTTTTT
>QFEO01005026.1:0-12308 GCA_003316615.1 Amanita pseudoporphyria | reverse complement strand
GGGGCTTGAACTCCTTGGCGACTTGGCACGGCTAGATATCCTCGAATGTTTCTCGTCCTTTTCCTTTTCCTTTTCTTTTTCCTTCTCGCTTCCCTCCCCACCCAGCACAGACCCGACGCTCACGAGCACCATACACCTGTACACCCTCTCGTCAATTCCAAACGTCTCCTTCACCAACACCCTCTTCTCATCTCTCATCCTCACTGACCACGCAACACCCTTCCGATCCAATCCCTCCATATCACCCCTACTTTCCCTTAATAGAATATTCCCCCCTGGCATCCTCATAGAGGGCGCGGCAATCCCCAACCCCGCCGGTGCGTCCTTGGCTGTGGTCGCAGAACTACTGGCCTTTCCTTCTACTTCCTGCACCCCCTTCATCCTCTTCGCCACCCAATCCCCAAGTGAACTCAGCGCTCTCACCATTGCCACGTTCACCATCCCATTTATAGTAGCCGGCGCACTTCCTCTCAAATCCACTGCGACTACCCTTGTACATCGCGTACTTGGGATAGTCACATCGATCTCTCGCGTATCGTACGGATCCAACGTCTCCAACACCCAAGCGTCTACGAATATACGTCCGATGGGGAGTGTGTATTCGTTGTATTTGCTCGCACTGAACCGTGACACGCTGTCGCTCTCGCCGCTGTAGGATGCGTTGACAATAAATATCGCACCAGGATGTACGCCGCTCATTCGTCTCCCGTCGTTACCAGAGTCATCCAGCCCAGTACTTCTCTTCATGAGCATTGCTGGACCTCGAATGGATCCACTCGCCACACTACGACTTCGTCCGATGCGAGCACCAATAGGTCCTGTTAGTCCTCCAGGTGCTGGCCGCGCAACTACCTTGGCGAGATAGAACCCTCTATCCCTGAACGGAAACCCTCCTCTCAGCACGGTAAACCCAGTCTCGCATCCCCAGCCGAAGCTCTCGAACACTCTGCTGCCGTCGAACCTATCATCCCAATCCTTTCGACAACTGTCGTGGAGTATTGCCCCCGCTAGTTCCTCTGCGCTCACGCCTTCGATGATCTTTGTTCCTCGGTGAACAGGTACGACGGGCGATACTTCGGTGATGAGCTTGCGATAAACACCTAATCCGGCTTTTTCGCCAACAAAGGACCATCCGTCTGGCGTAGTACCAGAGACGCTAGAACTTGATGCAACACTGGAGGCACCTCCAGTCCCATCTGTGCCATTACTCCTGAGTCCTGTCGAAGAAACCAGACCAGCGCCTAGCTTGTCCTCGGCATACTCCTCCATAACCCACTCCAGGGCTTCCAGCGCATATTGCATAGGCCATTTCTGTTTCGAAGGCAACATCGACTCCGTCCGTCCACCCGACACTGAGGCAATGCTAACTGGCACAACGGCATTTGAAGCAACCTCAACCGCATATGACCACCATCTCGTAAGCGAACTCGCCTGTTTAGGTGCCGATGCCCACTCTCTCACCGCTGACGTGACTTCCGTCCGCTCACTGCTTGTGCTGGAACTCCGCATAGCTGTATCCGAGCCAGCATTGCTGCTTCCAGATGTAAGTTGCCCTTCTCCACCCGCATCGTCGCCCCACTCTGCTCTGCGCATCCGCACGACATTGACAACAGGCGGCTGGTCCAGCGGCACTCTAGGCGGCTTAATTCTCTTCCGTTTCATCGCACTTTTCACCTCGCTCTCCGTCATCTCTTCCATGTCCACGCTCACCCTCGTCCCATTCACCATCACTAGTCCCTTCTCCTTTCCAGGTGCTCGCCTCACAATCACTCTGAACTTGCCATCCTCTTCATCTCCATCATCACCTACATTGAGGGAGGACTTGGTGGAATGAAGTTCGGATATGGAGCTGATGGAAGTCCTTGTTGTCCTTTTTCGGGGATAAAGAAAAGCCGAACTTGTGGGAGGGTAGATAGGGTCGTGTGTAAGTGTGAGCCATAGGCCACCCCCTTCGGCTGATAGCTTATGTCGCCGAAGACAGGAGATCCCTTGTGGCGGGGGGTCAACAACGATATCGAGTGACGCAGCCCAAGTGTCCACGTCACATCTGATTTCGCACTCGATCATCTCGTTTTCACTCGTGGCCACAGTAGGTTCTGGCCCCTGTTGTTGCCTGGCCTGTGATGCGTCCCCTGAGGCAGATCCGGACATAGATCCTGTCGATATCGATGCGGCAACTGATCTTGACCGAATCGCCGAGGGCTTAAGTGCCTCATACACCACTCGAAAACTTGCTTTCTCCCAGTCAAATCTCTCCTCCATCTTCCTTGCTCCGCTCAACCTCGTAACGACGGGCGGGCTGCCGTACTTGATGGCACACTCGCCGATGCCAGCCATATGCGCAATCATCTGGCTTGGCATGCTTGTCTTGCCTGTCCACCCTTTCATATCGGATTGCTCCAGAAGAGTGAGCAGAGTGGTGGTGGGCGAAAGTGACTCGATTGCCCAACCTTGCAAATCAACTTGGGTACGAATCACATTCGGGTCAACGAGAGGAATTTGGTTGCTTGGGAATAAGTGGGGGTCTGAATCGGCAGAGAAAGAAAAGACGTGGATAGATGTAGGGGATTTGTAGACCGTCTTGAGAAGGACTGCGTCTCGACCGCTTTAACGTGTCTTGATTAGATTATAAAGACACGATGGTTGGTAATGAACATACTTTACTGGCCATCCTGGTTTCGTTTTGGTGTGCCATAACTCCGTGAGTCCATTCACGTCTTCGAGCAGAACAGCATCGTCGTGGTTTTTATCCCAAAACCCTTTTGCACCAGCTGACACAACAGCTCCGTACAGGTCCCACAGTCCAACACCGACAAAGGTTGCTTCTGCGCGATACACAACGAGGGTTGGATCGATAGAGTCCAGCTGGGTTATGGACACGCCACGAGCATCCATAGCTGTTCAACAATTAAATATCAGCACATTTTGATGGAAGCAGAACATGGACCCACCCTGTCTCCACTTTGCTTCCGGTTCCTGCAATAGAGACGAGAAGTAAATGTAATTACGCCTCACTCGCGAAAGAACCGATTTTTCCGCGGCGGGAGTCCGTTCACCTGCTCTTCCAAGCCTAGCATTGACCCCTGCCCCGAAGGATGGAGATCCCGCAATTGCGGTTGTGGCCGACCCACTTGAAGTCAGAGAAGATACGCTCCGCCCGGTCGCGGCCGATGATGTAGTCACGATGCTAATGCCTGTTGCACTTTCCACGTCTCTAAGTATCTCTTCCTCGCCCTCCGTCACCCGAGCCTGGCCCTTGCTTTGGTCCTCTTCATCTTCCACTTTTTGCAACACACCATTCAACCTGATACCTCTGCTTGCCGACGAAACTTCAATTATTAATCGAACTTTAAGTACTTCATGGTCGCCCCTCAATGGTTCATGCATGACGCGTAGCAAAACAATATCAGAGCTGCCATCAGAGCCGGTAGACGCATTCCTCTTCAATACTTGTGCAAACCACTGTAGCTTTTCTACCTCGTCCGATGAAGCTTTGGTGGAAAGCTGAATATCCCAACCTTCTAACGAAGGTAGGATATATTCCACGGCACTTGACGCCCCGCTTCTCTTATGTTCATGGTTGCCTTCTGGTGGTACTAGCACGTAATTGACTGTTAAGGCTTGTCGATCGACTTGATATCTCACATGCTCAAGAGCAATGCCATCCCCAAAGGAACTGGGACAGGGGACACGTGTGCCGCGCCTCATTATGGTTTTGAACAGGCCAAGAATCATGGTGGATAATTGCTGATGCAGGGCGGGCGAAGAAAGTGAGAAAGACCAAAGAGATTTAAGATCATGTTGCCAGAAACAAGTTATGCGTAATTTTGACGAAGGGGAATCGGTGTGTAGGCGTTGAATGCACCATGCAAATACTATTAGATGACAACATTAGTATGCACAAGGTGAGAAAATAGGCACTGACACGAAATATGCGATCTAACATAGGGTGGGGATGGACGTAAATATGCCGGTTCATCGGACGAACGTGGCAAGGATGTTGAAATATCAATTAGCGTATTAGAGTCGTAGTACATTCGTGATATAGTTACAGCGTCTCGTGGGCTGGCGTGTAAGACGGTCAACGACGGCATGGATAGTGAGATGAAGAACTCACTTTGCAGGCCATCCCAGAGTAAACCTAGTTTTACATATTCTAACATGAGGATCAATCAGCTCAAGCAAATGTGCCTCTTCAACGGCTGGATCCCATTCCTGCCTGAGTTCCGGGGTGGAAAGGACGGCCTTCCATGGCTCTAGGCTACCAGATTGAATAGGTAGATCAAGAACCAGTCTCAACACATCGTCAGACCTGTGCACGACGACGTTTGACCGATCTGGCAGGCTCTTCCATTTGGGGTGGTCGCTGGAGAGTCGCTTCCAGCTGGAGGAGCCCAGCAAGTGTTTAAAGTGCGCCTCTGCGTTGTTCAGGGCAGCATACCATGACTGCCGCAGTCTAGGAACCCCATAAGCTCAAACAAAGGCGCTGAAGAGGCGACTAACCTCGAACCGTCCGACATGAGGAGACTCAAAGGTCGCCGTTGTGGATCACGTGATGATTATGGCTCGCGTCCTGTCCGTTCAGTCGCACGTCGTCTACGGCTACGTTGGTGGCAAGGCTGCTGTCTTTCCTCTACAACTGCTCGGCTACGATGTCGACGCTGTCAACACCGTTAACTTTTCCAATCATTCCGGATACGGTCGCATAAAGGGCACAAAAACCACAGCAGATGAGCTGAAAAATCTTTTCGATGGAATGAGTCAGAATGAGTTGCTCAGACATGACCGACTTTTGACTGGTTAGCAGCAATTTTTCAGAGCTATCCACCAATGCTGACTTTCTGACAGGTTACGTCCCCGGCGCAGAGTCCCTCAATGCTGTAGCTGACCTTGCCCAGAAGCTCAAATCGCAAAACCCTCGTCTTATTTATCTTTTAGATCCGGTTATGGGAGACGCAGGGAATTTGTATGTAGCACCCGACGTCATACCCGTATACCGTGCTATGCTTTCCCTCGCGACTATTATTACACCCAACTGGTTTGAGGTTGAGTAAGCCCTGTACATTTTCCCATCTGATCGATATTTACTTGCCCCAGGACCCTCACAGAAGTTTCCATAGTAGATTTTGTTTCGCTCCAGCGTGCCCTCCACATCCTTCATACAGAATACAAGGTTCCCAACGTTGTTATCAGCTCAATCCCTCTCCATCCCTGGCTTTTAGAAGTTCTACCGTCGGAAATAAGGCCGACTGAAACGTCTACCTCTCATCTTCTTTGTATTTCCTCCGAAGCAACCATAGACAGCGGTCCTGATCGTGTTTCGAAAATATCAGCCAGGTCTGTTCCTCAGATCCGTGGTTATTTTTCTGGCGTTGGCGATCTTTTCTCCGCGCTCGTTCTCGGACATTACCACCCCCCCGTCATGAACGGAGACGCCGCTGTTAAACCTAATGTAAACGGTCCCACAAACGGCCATACCAAGCCCGATAACAGTCCACTGACAAATGCAGTAACTCAAGCATTGTCAGTCACGCACGCAGTCTTGTCGTTTACACATGAACGAGTTCTTTCCTTATCGGACGCGGAGCGTCTCTCAACGGATGACGAACTCGACGCCGCTGAGCCTCTTCGCCGAGTTCGTCGTATGCGAGGGAGAGAATTGGCTCTTATCCAGGCAAGACACCTCATCGTTGACGAACATGCCACTCCGCAATACAAGTTACTACCCTGGGCGGACTTCTGGGTATAGGGCTAGACTAAATATATGCGCTAAGATATATATATCTATTTAGATATTCGTTGTGCTAATCTAGTGTAGAGTCGGGCCGCGGAGCAATGTAGTGTATTTAATAAAGCAAAGTTAGTTTCTATGCTTGATGGCTAACGATTCGATGCTAACTAATCCCTTCTGTCAGAAGATATACTCTTGCAAAACCTACCTTCATGTTATATGCGATCACGACATCAGTAACAAACGTGATTTGTCAGATACTCCAGCTTCTGGCCGATACAATGAATCATCAAGGTTGTTTTTTGGTCTATCACTATAAATACTATGCGATTTCCATAAATACAAGCGCTAAGCTTCGCATTTCTACCACCAAGATTTCCAATTCAGTCGCCCTCTTTCCCTCGGCCTCCTTAGCCTGGGATAGGAGAAGTATAAATACACCGCAGGTCACAGATCATCGCATCGACACGAACATATGTCTCAATCTGCCATTGCCCACGACCACTTCATTCCCGTAAGACATTTCACCCCCCGAACGCCCGTCTTCAAGTTAAAGCGAATTTTAAGCTCATCGATTTTGGACCGTTTCTTGGTGAAACTTCTGCTGAGAAACACGCGGTCGCCCTCTCCGTAATTAGCGCCTTCAAAACGTCCGGCTTTCTCTACCTCAAAAACCACGGAATCGCTCCATCCGTTGTTTCCGAAGTCTTTGCATCTTCTGCACGCTTCTTTGCCCGACCTCAGGAGCAAAAGGACGACTTGAGCTGGACTACTCCACAAGCCAATCGTGGATATGTCGTACATGGTCGGGAGAAGCTGGGAAAGATAGGGGATACCTTTCTGGATTTGAAGGAGACTATGGAAATTGGCCGCGATGGAGTTGAAGGTTTCCCCAACCACTGGCCAGATCACTTTGACGATGAAGGAAAGGATTTTAAACGTGTAATGCAGAGCTTCTCTGCATCCTGCAAAGATTTGCATGTTCAGGTCATGCGTGCCATCGCCCTCGGCATGGGCTTACCCGAACACTTTTTTGATGAGTTCGTGGATGCTGGCGATAACAACCTTCGATTGTTGCACTACCCACCTGTTGCAAAAGAGGTCTTTCGTAAAAACCCGGGTCAGCTCCGTGCTGGTGAACACAGTGATTATGGCTCGGTGACTCTCCTTTTCCAAGATACCCGAGGTGGATTGCAGGTGTGCACACCGAATGGTACCCTTGTCGATGCGACTCCAATTCCGGATACCATCGTTGTTAATGCGGGAGATCTTCTCGCTAGATGGTCTAACGACATCATCAAGAGCACGCGTCACCGTGTTGTTGGGCCACATGACACTCCAGATGACAAGTCTGACACGTATCCAGCGCGATACAGTATCGCATATTTCTGTAACCCAAATCTTGATAAATTCATCGAAGCACTCCCAGGCACGTACGGCGACGGTTTAGGCGCGAAAAAATATTCAGGCATTCTATGCGGTGAATACTACGTGCAACGACTGGCGGCTACGTATTAGATGTTTTAGTGCGCAAAGTGTATTCTTGGTGATATTACTATTCCCCTTTACCCAATGCACTTGGTCTGCAATAATGACCATTTGTATGCCTTTGTCCTATGTCTTTCGGTCTCGGCAGTTGGTGTCACCGTGATAGACAACTCCCTCCTTTCCTACTAACCATTCCCTACTTTCGCAAACGCCTCAATAATCAGGTCAACCGGATCATCTAACTTCTGTCGACTCGCTTTTTCTTTGTATCGCTTCGAAGATGACTACAAATGCCAACCTTGGTCGACCAGGTCTGTTTCTTAAATCCCTGAGTGTATTTCTGATCTTTTCTCCGTATTCATTGGATGCTATCTCCATCCACTGGGAATGGAAACGTGGGTGTCAATCTAGACGTGAATGATGTACTTCCAAATCTCCCCTGACGGCTGTTGTAACCCCTTGCTATCAGCCACACGCACATGCACATGCCATTATATCGTGATTACACACCCTCAGCGGAGCATCGCTATATATACCGTGGCAGTCTTCATAAGTGACGCTAATTATGACCGTCGTTGGGGCCTCAAATGGCAGAACCGGCCATCAATCGCCGCCCTTCCCACCCTGAATCAGTTGTAGATTATCCCATCAGCACAAACGTATGTCTCAATCCGATAGAGACAATAATTTCATTCCTGTAAGATGCTTTACCCTCTGAATATCCATCTTCATGTCGATTTTAAGCTTGTTGATTTCAAACCGTTTCTTTGCGGAACTTCTGCAGAGAAACATGCGGCCGCCCTCTCTATAACTAACGCTTTCAAAACTTCCGGCTTTCTCTACCTTAAGAACCATGGAATCATTTTATCCACCATTTCTGAGGTTTTCGGCTCATCCGCACGTTTCTTTGCTGATTTTAGGAGCAAAAGGACAGTTTGAGCTGGACTACTCCACAGGCTAACCATGGATACATTGCATGTGGTCGAGAGAGGCTAGCAGGAATTCACGATACCTTCCCGGACTTAAAGGAGACCATGGAAATTGGTCGCGATGGAGTCGAAGGGTTCCCAAATCGCTGGCCAAATCACTTTGGTGGTGAAGGGAAAGATTTTAAATGCACGATGCAGAGCTTCTTCGCATTCTGCAAAGATCTACACAATCAAATCATGCATGCCATCGCTCTCGGTATGGGCTTACCGGAACACTTTTTCGATGAGTTCATTGATGCCAACGACAATATTCTTCGGTTGCTACACTACCAACCCGTCTCCAGGGACGTCTTCCGTAAAAATCCAGGGCGGCTTCGTGCTGGACCTTGGTTCAGTTGCCCTCCTTTTCCAAGATTCCAGTGGTGGATTGCAGGTATGCACGCCGAATGGTACCTTCGTCGATGCGAGTCCAATTCCTGATACCATCGTCGCCAATGCGGGAGACCTTCTCGCTAGGTGGTCTAATGACACTATTAAGAGCACGCACCATCGTGTCGTCGAGCCAAATGAAGCTGTAGATGACAAGTCTGATATGTATCCAGTGCGATACAGTATCGCATATTTCTGTCATCCAAACTTGGACAAAATCATTGAAGCACTTCCGGGCATGTATGGCGACGGTTTAGGTGCGAAAAAGTATTCTGGTATTCTTCGTGGTGATTACTGTGTACAACAATTATCATCTATATTGTCACCATTGTATTAGTGCACAAAATGCATTTCAAATGCAATACCAAAGGTCCTGGAATGCTTTTATCTGATATCTTTTGATTTGATGCTATGTATAGTTTATGCAAAATCAGTACTTAGTTCAAGTACCTTGTATTCCTTAGTCTCATATCATGAATCTAGTTTATTGCTTTGTACATAACAAACAAATTGGTACTAAGACTCATCTCCAGAATGATGTGCCCATACACTTTGAATCAATATTATTAAGCCACAACACATTGAGATGTGTCATTCTTCTGCATTTTATTTTTTCTAACCATTTCCAGGTCAGCCATAGTGTCAAGAGTATATGGGTGTTCTTCTCCTAACTGTTTCTTTAGGACATCTGACATATGAATCAATAATTCTTCTGCTTCTTCCAGCTTTCCTTGGTGTCTGAAGGCAAGTGCCAAACTTTGCATTATACTAATAGTCTCAGGATGTTCCATTCCCCATGTAGCTTTGCTTTGCTCCATATATGGGACCATCACCTCTTCAAACCTATCCCATTTCCCCTGATCCATATACATTTTTGCCAAGTTTCTCATGCTCCTAAGTGTGAATGAACTGCTCATTCCTGTTATAGACTTAAATGCCTCCATTACATGCACTTGCAACTCTTCTGCATGATCCCATTTCCCCAGACATGCATACATTGTTGCCAAATTGCTCATGTTTTGAATTGTTTCTAAATTGTCTGACCCTAAATTTTCCTTATACACCTCCACCACCTGAGTCTGGACCTCTTCTGCTTTGTCAAACTTTCCCTGACTCATATATATCATTGCCAATTGTCCCTCATATCTGTAAATCTGCAGTTGACTTACTCCCTTATTGTCCCTGCTTGCTGATACAAGTTGTGTTGCCAACTTCTCTGCTTCTTCCCATTTTCCCTCAGCAGCATATGTTGTTGTCAAGTTGTCAATGCTTTGCAGGGTGTCTGAATGATCTGGTCCTAACTTTTCTCTCCTTATCTCCATAATATGAACCTGCAGTTCCTCTGCCTCAGCAAATCTTTCCTGTTTCATATGTGTCTGTGCCAAATTGGCCATGCTTGAAAGAGTGTATGGGTGATCTGAGCCTAGTTTTTCCTTCCTCTTGTCTACCACCTCTTCTAACAGTTTCTCTGCTTCATCCAATTTATCCTGTTCATGTAATGCTTCAGCCAAGTGGACCATGCATCTTAGTGTAGAAGGGTGATCTGAGCCTAGGTAAAGTGTCAAGCTCAAAGCCTCAACTATAAGCTTCAGCATTTGTTCTGCTTTGCCCCAGTTTCCCTGAAGTCCATATAACATTGCAAAGTTGTCTGCAATGGCAAGTGTGCTTGGGTGTCCTGGCCCTAATTTTTCCTTCATGGTTTCAACAACATGATGCTCCAGGTCCATTGCTTCATCCAACCTCCTTTGATCCCTGTAAACCATAGACAAGGCATGCATAATTTTAAGTGTAGTGACATGATCAGGCCCAAGAATTTCCTTGCATGTCCCCATTGCTTTAAACAAAACTTTCTCTGCCTCATCCAACTTTCCCTGTTCCCTGTAGGCAGTTCCCAAGTTGGCCAAACTGCCAAGTGTGTAGGGATGGTCAGGACCTAATTTGATTTTATAAACTTCTATCACATCAAGGAGTAATTCTTCTGCTTCCTTGTTTCTTCCCCCATTTCCATATGTTACTGCCAAGTTGAGCATGCATTGGATTGTCTGTAAATCCTTTGACCCTAACTTCATTTTCAATTTCTCCATCACTTGCACTTGTAACTCCTCTGTCTCCTTCCACTTTCCTTGGTTTTCATATGCTATTGCTAGGTTATTCATACTAACAAGTGTATCTGTGTGATCAGGACCCAGCTCAGCCTTACTCATTTCCAAGACTTGGATTCCTAAATCTTCTCCTTCTTTCAATTTTCCCTGAAGTACATATGATATCACAAGCTTATTCATAGTAGCAAGGGTGTCCTTATGTGTAGGTCCAAATGCTTTCTTCTGTATCTCCATCACCTCTGTCAGCAGTTCCTCCATCTCCTTCCATTTTCCTTGTGCATTATATACTCCAGCCAGACTTGTCATGCTTGTCAATGTGGTGTAATAATTCAACCCTAGTTTTTCCTTTCTAGTCTTCACTACCTGCACTGCAAGTTCCTCTGCCTTATTCCAATGCCCACTCACAAAGTAAAGTTGAGAAAAGGCAAAATATTGGTCATTGTAATATTTCTCTTCAATTCCTAATTTCATTCCAAATGCTTTATTTGCTTCAATGTGAGTGATAAGTGCCTGGATAACTTCCCCTGCATAATCCAAAGATGACATTGTGCATGTTAAAAATGCAGTTGCTTTGACACAGTTGGATTGCTTTTCATCCAAAGGCATCCTATCTTGACAGCAAGACTGGATTAAAGGATGGATGGAATACATCTTTGACTTGATGTTCTTCTTGATCAGAGAAAAGGACTGTAGTATTTGCATACCACTTTGAAACCTGAGCTCATCCCATGCACCAGCATCATTCAGGTTCAGTGTTTCAGAATCAAGAAAGCTAACTATATTTGGCAAACCAATGGCTTTATTGTATTGGTCCATGCTGTCAAATTCTAAAGCAGCATTTTTGAAGATTATTTCAGGAATGCTTGCAGGATGCAAAAATGTAATTATTTTGAGAACCACAAGAGCACTTTGTGCAGTCTTGGACTGATTACCAGCCCTAGTTTCAATCTCTTTGATTGAAATCTCCCATGTTCCATAGACACTCTTTCCATAGTCTGAAGCACCCTTGAAAGCAGGGTCAGATAATAATTGCTGATATCTCCTGGTATATAATTCAAAGTAGTCATCAAGACTACTGTTACCGCTAAGCGAACTTAGTATGCTTGGTCAAGAAGTTCCCTGCAATAGGGATGAACTGTGACAACAAGCCCACTCGTCGAGAAGCGCTGCGACTAAGACTAATGCGAGGATTAGGAGCAGAGTGACTAAGATCACTTGAGAGGCGTTCAGGGAAATGATAAGAACTGATGATCAGGTTCAGGATCAGATGTGAACGTTTAAGAACGAATAGATTAAACTTAAGGTACTACTGCTAGTACATGCCGTTTATATACTACTCGGAGTATGTATGTGTTTGTATATGTATGTTACTATGTTCGTTGATAATGGAAGCGAAAGGAATATGATGGAACGATCATATGACTGGAGTGATGTCATAGTAAAGTAAAAATAGAAGTCCGGTCTTATCCAGAGTGTTAACGAACAACGTAAACAAGTATATCGTGAGAAAAGTGAAAACGTATCGTAAAGTCGTTACTGTAAAGACGTTTAACTGTAACAACTACATTGACAAGACAAAATATATGCTCCAGCTTGGTCAATGGCCAGGGGAAGGAAACACAACATAGA
>QFEO01005021.1:0-10608 GCA_003316615.1 Amanita pseudoporphyria | reverse complement strand
CGCGATGGGTCGGGTGCCAGGATACTTGTCGATCTCGAAGATACGCCTCGCAAAACCAAATTTTTGCCCATCGTGGTGGATAATATCGCAGACAACCTCGAGGTATTCTGTCTTCTCGAACAGGCTTGTGCCGTCTTCCGTGATCTCCCTCCGGCGTATGCCGTATTCAGAACGACGAACAATGAGCACTGTATCCTGATCTGTGTTGGTGTGATGACTGTAAACGAGAGAATTTGGAGAGAATAGAGCCCAGACTACGTCGAAGGAGATCTCGCACTGAGAGACCATCTGCTTCACGTCCTTCATTATCTTCCCCAGATGTTCGTCGACGTAGAATATCGCGGTCTGAATGTCACATATCAGCGGTTCATCCCTCTCCTCCCGGTTCTGTTCTACGGCAAGACGCTCATGGAGTCCAGGGTACGAGTAGTACATGAGCTCATTCGTAGCCTAGCAACCAATTCAACAATCAGCTAAATTCAGTGGGGTGTGCAAAGAACATACCTCTGGTTCGTTCCGGCTGAGTGCGAGGTCCTCCACTCCTTTGTTGATGTCAAGCAGGACATCGCGAAGACGCTCGCTTCTAATGTCGATGACGGTGGCTTCGTGTCGACCTCGCTCGTCAATCAGCCGCCTGATCACAATGGCGTATTTGTGCTCCCGTTCCTTTTGCTTGACTGACTTGCGAAGCTTATAGGAAAATGTACGACTTGATCCACATTAGTATTGATGGCGAGAAAAACGAGCGAGCGCGAACACTCACACATCATAACTGTTGGAAATGGTGAGATACAGCCAAGTAGTTGCAAGTAGAGATAACGAACTAGTTGTCGAACTGTCCGATGCGTTTCTTGAAGGGCTGGTCGGGCAACGCTGTCTTCAGCTCAGGAGCAGTATCAGAAGATTCAACCATGTTGTCTGGGCGGAGAAGCGAGTTTGACCGTCGCGCTAGCAGGCTTTGAAGAGACAATGTCGCCGAGTTGGGTCATTTCGCTGGGCTGTGCGAAAAATTTGAAGGTTCTATGACAGGTCACGCGCTTGCATTGACATGAGGCTGCAAAACAGCCTCAATGTATACCTTTAAGGCCCTTTTCTAGTCCCCGGTTAGAACCTAACTTGTTAGATAACGAAAGTTAGGATTTTGTGACTTGATCACTGTGACTATTTTGGTCACAGTTGGTAACAAATAAATGACTGGTGCGCGATCGCTGATAATCGCTTCTGCTCCTACCATGGCCTCAGTCCACCCGCACAGGACATTAATAATGCTTCATTTTACGCAACGAAAGAACAATGGGATTGTTGGTTGAAAGTTGACGTGTTGACATGTGACAGATGATCCCATCAGGACGTGACGACCAGCGATGTCCGAACCAATTCTAACCTAGCCAGGTGCAGCCGAAAGCACCTCTTGGTTCGGTTACAAGCCCTAAACCAAAAAAAATGAAATCTGACTCTGGCTAGCTGGTTCTAACCAGAAAAGGGCCTTAGAATCTGTGGAGTTTGTGCTGTGGTCGCAACACAGCCTCAATGTACACCTTTAGAATCTATGAAGTTTGTATGGACGGAAGAGGCTAATCTCCGCAACACCTCTAAATCTGGCTCAGGAACTGGGACGGCTCCAGTCGCTCACGCTCTGGCAACTGCTATTCAGAGCAATTTCATTTTGGCAGTGGCAGTGTTCTCCTAAGAGATTTCTCATGACATCTACGGCACATGGGTCCCCATCCGAATACACAGGTTAGGGTCTGGGCGCTTGAACCTGATTGCAATCATAATAGAAGACGAAGGCTCCGCATAAACGCCCCAGATCATGGATGAAGCCTATCCCAGTCCCGTAGAGCCTACGCCAGAGACACCTACGGAGTCTTCGTTCTTTACTTTCAATCGTGCCCTCGAGAAATATCTTGCTGGTCTACCCAGGGACAAGAAGCGATTCAAATTCTTTGAGCTTTGTCAGGCTTCTGGTAACAATGTTACACCACAAGCCATCAACGAACTTTTTCACGATGAAGCGGCTCAACGGGCACTCAGTGGACCCGTACAGAGAATATTCAGTCGAGTTATGAACGCTTTGAAGGATTACAGCGATGTTATCGGTACACTGGGTGTGTATAACGCATTCTATCATCCGTTGTACTAACTTGTGCGTGCTACGGCATATAGTTTCCATTCATCCCATGTCATGCGCAATCATCTGGGGAGCTCTCAAGGTCGTCATTGAGGTAATTTTTTCTCTTCCATTCTCCACGTAACTGGCACTGATTTTTTCCATAGTCTTCCAGCCGGTACGAGAGCATGTTTGAGAACATGCAGAAGGAGTTTCGATCACTGGCAGATTACCTGCAACACATAACGGTGTACGAGGAACTGTACGGTAGTTCAAAGGAGATGCAGCGTCTCTTATTCAATTCATACACCAACATAATCCATTTCTGGTACTGTGTACACAAGGAGTGCAAGCGCAAAAGTATTTTACTTGGTTGCCTAATGGTCTTTAGTATTGACGGTCGTGCAGGTCTCGCTACATTCGGCCGGGCTATGACCTCATCTGCCCTGAAGAAGATGAACTCGATTATTTCTGATATCCAATCCGTTTCCGAAAGTATCTCTAAGCAAGCTTCACTTTGCCAAGGTCAGAGGGACAAACAGGAATACGCTGAGGCCCGCACCGAGCGTGAGCTTCAGAGTAAGTGGCGCCAGAAGCAGAGTGGTTCAGCCTATCGTGAGGACCGTTCTTTGTCTGTTCAAATTTGTTCTGACCACTAAGTGGAACATAGTCGCCCTTTACAAGCAGATCCGAGAGCATCTCGCCCCTCCAGATAGCACGGTCACTCGCCCAAACTTACTCCGTCATGAAAAAAATGTGCGATACCTACAGCCGGGAACGTGCCAGTGGTTGATACAAGAAGGCTGTTACACCACCTGGTGTGGCCCGAGATCGGAGGTTCGCCGTCACTTGTGTCTCAGCGGCCCTCAAGGCTACGGAAAATCTATGCTCACTTCGTTCGCCATTCGTGACCTGGAGTCCAAGGGGGCAGCCGTAGCGTACTATTTCTACCAGTTCTCTCAGCCATGTGACGACCCCACTGAAATCTTACGTCTACTTGCGCTCCAACTCTTTGATGTCTACTTTTCACGCCGTTTACCCCTTGATCAGGAGTTCGCTCATCTCATGCTCCAGAGCCGTAGACAGGGGGATGTTCAGGATCGCATCAACGACCTCGTCTCCAAGTTACTCTCTGAAGCTGGAGTCTACTTCTTCATTGACGGGCTCGACGAAGCAACACCCGATGGCATAACCTCCGTGCTGGATTTCTTCGATGAGTTGCTCGAGAAACGGGCGACTGAAAGGGTTCGTTGTTGATAATTAGCGAAACTATATATGCTGAAACATGCCTAAAGATTGGCCTCTGGGTGAGCTGGCGACGGCAAGCTCAGGTTGCTCCACACTTGGCGAAGTATATACAACCTAATCTCGGCCTTACTCTTGAGCTTGTCAACCATGCTAAGGCTGACGTTGAGCAGTTCCTAACAGCGAAACTCCACGACCTCAAGGAGCGATTCCGCTCACAGCAGGGTGAATTGGACGAGGCACTTTTCCAGCAGGCAGAAGACTACTTAATGTCACACGCCCAGGGGCACTTCTTGTGGGCGCGGCTCATGACTCAACGTTTCGACAGGGTAAACAGGGTGGAGGACGTACTCCGCATTCTCGAGGATACGCCAAAGGAGTTGGACAATGTCTACAGGCGCTACTTTGACAACCTCCGGCGTTTGGATCGAGAGAATAAGAGAATTGCGATGTATGTTGATTGATGACCTTGGTAGAACAGCGTGCTAACATCCATACAGCAATGTAATGTCCCTTGTTGCCTTTGCACGCCGTCAGCTGCGTCTCGAAGAGCTACAAGAGGCTGCTGCTATACTGGCCGGTCACAGAAAGAAAAGGAAGGCGGCATCCGATGCTGCTCACCCGATCAGGGTTCTGCCACTGAAAACCTTTCTGGCAATGTATACTACTCTCGTCGAAGTTGATGGGAACACCTTGGATCCCACTCCAACAGACACATGCCGTCTCGTCCATTTAAGCGTCCTCGAGTTCCTTAAGAAGCACCCTGCGATACTGGACGAGGACGCGAAGGACTACCAGCTACATATCAGCCGCTTTGCCCTTGCCAACGCCTGCCTCACATATCTGACTCGTCCACTTTACACCAAAGTGTTGCAGAAACAGAATAAACCAGATGGGACCTACACCTGGGCTGACAGCACTGGGGAGACAGTCGACAAGCAGGTCTTTTCCCAGTATGCTGCCAAGTACTGGGTACGACATTTAAACGACCTTGAGCAGAAGGAGCAAGACCAGATCCGCGGGCGTGTGGAAGCATTTGTGTCGTCCAACAACTTCCAGACCTGCATGCAGATCCAATCCATCTGGGTACAGGGGTGGTTCGACGTGTACACCGTTCACGGTCAGCAGAACCTCCCGCGCGGCCTCCCACGTGGTATACCGAAATTGCTCACTCGGAGTCGTTCATCGGATAGCAAGTGTTTAACCATCACGAAATATCAATCAGAATATCTGGAACTAATGTACGACTGGCGCATGCTCCTCAGCTGTGGGGGCTGTCGTGATTCCGACCCAGACTGTTCCTACCTCATGTTCATAGGAGAATCAGACCGCATTTGGTGGACGACCTTCGGGCCTAATCACTTCTTCTCCAATTTCCAAAGCCGGTACATATCCTTCAAGCTCTCTGAGAGAACACGCTCAGAACGCTTTGAAGCTCTTAGTTTATCCAAAGAGCAGATTGTCGCAGTTCGACTCGAGTAAGTGAGTGTAAAATCCCGAGAATTTGTCACTAATTTCAATCCAGGAATTGGAATCGCGCAGACGGTTCCCTACAATTTGTTTGTGAACATTGGACATTGTCTGACCATGTTTCCGCACCGACCCTGGGGAAGAAACAGGTTATCACGACAACTGAAGCGGCGACGAATTGGTTATTATACACTAAACCTCCTCCTGAAGGTCGGGCCCGTTTAGTGGCCAGACCAACAGCTCTAAGCGACAACGCTCAGATCTTGCGCTTGGGTGCACAGTTATTCAGGAAAGACGAGGATAACGAGTATCGCATAGTCTCTGGTGGAGACATCCCGGCATATTTTGAAGAGGTTTCTGGTCGCGGAGCCCTAGTTGTTATTGGGAGCAGGTCACATACCCTTTCCGTGCAACTCCAGGAGCCTCACCACCTGTTTGAAAGGTTTGGCAAGGATTTCACTCGTCTCGAACAGTTGGAGGACCCTATTGATACCCAGGACCCTTATGATATCTCCGATGAAATTGACGATGAGCGGCTCTCGGAGGCATCGCCTGATTCATCCGACATCGAAGTGGAGGCGTACGAGTCATGGAGCGAGGCATCGACGGACGAAGATGGCTATGTCTCAAGCTCTGAAGATTCTTCCGAGCAGTCGACGTCAGATTCGGAGTCGGAGACCGAGCCAGAAGAGGATCTAACGTCCGGCGACAAATCAGATTCAGGCCTCGTGGGAGCTGACTCGGCTTCAGGCAAAGATACGTCATCCGTGCTGTCCCGATCTGCGTTCCCGAGTCTAGGCGGATCTCAAGACAGCGTCGCCGAGGAAGAAGCATGGGGCAGAAATGTTGACGCTCAACTAGGTGCTACGTTCCACGGCCGTCCACTAGGCCAAACCTACGATGATATGTCATCCAGCGCACGCAAACCCACTATGCTGCTCACCGCTCTTCAATACGACGACAACTCAACACCAACAAAGTTATTCGACTATTCGTGCTCCTTACGGTTCATGTTGTATGACTCTCCGCCGGCTGTCCATCCCCAGGAGTCGCTGGTCGTCTGGCCATTGGGTGGCGGTGATTTGCTGTTCGCAGACGTTGCCGCCAGGACGTACTTTACGCGTCAACTACGTCCGTCCGCTTCACATAGTGAGTAAACGACTGCTCCTCAAAAATTCTAGCATTTCATTTTGCCTTAGCCCGAGAGATTTCAGTGAAATCCCAGTTCTCGTCTTGCGGGCACTTCCTTCACGTGGCTTCACTTGAAGCGCACCTTACAGCACCTGAGGGCGATCAGCGCCGCAACCGCAAGAAAGGCCACTCTTTTATCCATCATCCACTCCATCTCTATATGCTTGTGCTCACATACCGCCTTTCGACCAGAAAACCCACGCGCAGTACACCAGTTCTCATACATCGCGCAAAGGCCGACCTGGGAGTGCATAAGGGTCTGAGCGTTTCGCAACTCCCGTTCACATTCACCTGGACACCACGTTACCTCTTCTTATCGCGGCGGGAAACTAACCTCGAAGTCTTCCGGATCCAGCTCTTCAGGAAGCGGGCCGGCGACGGTTGTCTGTCAGAGCCAAATGTCTTGGTGCCAATGAAGAAAATGGTCCTACCCGATAGCGCGGCATTCCGGGACGTGTATTTTGTCCCACTAACCGATGATCCCAACGGAAAATCCATGGTTGTCGTCGGAAGCGAGTCGCAGGTGAAGGCTGCTCTGGTGCCGGATGAAACCTCTGGGGGGCGGACCTTTGCACCTTCCATTGGAGCGATATTGCAGGCAGAGGACATTGGCAGGTGGGTTCGAGCAGAGAACGTCTTAGTTCCCCAGAGGCATTCGATGGGTAATCTTGACATGCGCAAGGAAAAATTCCATCCGGTGGAGGACTGCGATGGTTAGTCTGACTTTGCTTGTTGATTTTCGTGATCACCGCTGATCGAAAAACAGTGGAGCCCTATCCTACATTTGTGAAGTAATGAACCGTCGATGATTCTTGACCTGCTCTGCTGTTAAAGAGCGCGGAATCTAGATCTTTCTGAAGCTCAGTGAACGTACTACAATCTCTTACCGTGTCTGGCGTATGCTATTTCTGATTGCGAACGAGTTATTGACCGGATCATGTTGAGAGTCTAAGACGTGGTTCGATTGGCATGATGGTTCAATTGCAGTAATTCTTGGCTTTGTTGAGCTGACAGCGTCTTCAGGATGCCACACGCCAGATGCATGGATGATACCGGTATTTTCTTTCACCTATTCTTACTGACTAGTTCAACGGGAGAAATGATAAATCCGATGCGGCTGCTTTTGATGGTGTCATGCTGCGTTACGCGGTTCCCATCCAAGTCGAGACTTGAGACGTTTCAATCCTGCCTTCATTAACCATTACACATAACCTAAAATCTCAAGATAATATATAAAAGAATCATCATTGAATCACGGCATAACTTCCTCCATGTGAGTGAATATTGAGCGTTTAATTTTAATCTCCACTTACGCAACGGTATATATCTTAATGAAGGACAATGCTCTTCAAGGCTTTCATTCCACAGCTCCGAATCATCCAGAGACCTATCGGCCTCCCCCGAATCCTCCATTGTGTTCGAATGAACCAAATGTTGGAGATTCTTAAGCATCGACAACGTCCCCGCCATTTGACGCATTGAAAGTGTCTACCCCAGATCTTCAGGTTAGCCACGATAAGTAAGCACGCTCGCGTGATTCCTCGCCCGCATAAAAGACTTTGAACGCGCAGGGCCCAATTTTTGTCGACGATCCTGGCCGCCAGCGGCTCGTGCTTACCCTCACTCGGTGCAAGAGCAAAGGAAGAAGAGTCTCCGCGTAGCGAGAACGGCGAAAATAGCGACCAGATTACTGCAAAACCTGCATTTCGATATCTCCCTCATTGAATGGTAGTTCTAAAAGTCATGCCAAGTTCGTCTTACGATGCGTCTACAGTCCAAGGGGAGTACAAAGCGGCAGCTAGTTACATTTCTCGTTGTAGGTAGGGCTCGCGGAGTAACGGCCATAGTATTCGCGGAGTCGAGCATGTTGACAATTATTTGGCCATGACGTATGCTCCCCCAGAATCCCACAAGTTCAAAGCGATAAATATCGTTCCAACGACACATGCGACACACCCAGCACGAAACGCAATCTTCTGGGGAAATGGACAGGTCGGGTGCCCACCCATGGCGAAACCATGCATCGTAGCTCCTTCAGTTGTTAATCCGGTGCTAAACGGGAAGCATCCTACTGAGCAAGCTGCTGATTGATGTGGGTAAGGAGGAGGTTGCCGGGTTGGCGTTTAGAGACTGCTTCCTGGATCTGGGACTCTTCTGTCCAGGGATGGTTTGTGGAATGGAGAGGTGCCGATTGTTTTGTCCTGGGAGCTGTTCAAGAAGACAGTCGGACCGCTCAAAGACGCATTCCTCATTTGCAACTCGCAAGGAATTTCGAAAGGAATGGCAGTTGTTGTTTTCCAGTGGCCAGGAGACGCAGCGGTTGCAAGAGGGAAGTATGACGGGAAGGTGGTCGGTGGGCGTGAGTGTCTTGTTGTATGTTTCCCCACATCCAGTTTTTTCCTTACTGGAGTCTCTGCTTCGGTTGTCTCTGCTCCGGTTTCATTGACTTGCTTGACAGGTAGACCGTTGAAAATTGAGACAGTATACGATGGCACACCAACAGAAATTGCTGCTGCTACACCTCCCCGCCGCTACCTCCGTTCGATAAGATTGGATACGTAGCAGGAATGCCCAAAGCTGCAGCAATAAATGTCGTAGCGGTACAAATGTATGTACCACCCCTCTGTTGCCAGTCATATTTAGTCTTCCCAGACAACAAGCGCCACGTCGGATTTGACAAAAGAAGGGGCCTAAGAGGCTAAATAAACGTGTAGCTGGTCCTGCACCAAAGCATCAGAAGCACCAACCTGCATTGAAAGAACAACTTGACAAAGAAATGGACGACTACTGAGCTGGAGGGGACGTTGGTTAGTCTTAATCTACGACTCGTACTTCGAATTTTGGTTTAAGGGAATACCGGCGTTTACTGATATTCTGAACTAGTTGCTCCATTTTCTGTTACTGTGATGACGTGCGTAGGATTCTCTAATAATAATCTTATCTAAGGCCAACTTCACTCGCCTCCACTTGCGATAGTTGCGCTATTCTATACAGCAGCCTCTGGCCTGTTATTCTATGCAGGAAAGAACCTCATCCTAACCGTCGGCCTCCCAGCTCGTGGCAAGACGCACATATCTCGTGCTCTATAATGATGATGCCTCCGATGGACGGGTGTTAAGACTCTTGTTGTTTCTCTCAACGATTATAGACGCAAAATGTTTGGAGGAGCTCAGAAACTCGCGAAGGACTACTTTTCACCAGGTCAGTCTCGTATATCGTCTATACGGGCAATCTAACTCTTAACTCCCTTTCCATTCGCCCAGGTGAAAAGAGCCCTGAAATGGTCAAATTGAAACAGAACATCTCAGAGGGATGCGAGAAGCTGATCTGTAACTTTTTCGGTGGAGGAGGACAAGTCGTCATTAATACGGATCGAGAGCGCAGAGACGGGTTATGGAGATGTTTGACCAGAAGGGGGATTCATGCTATTTATCTTGGTACGTTTCTCATTTGCTTTGTTCAGAGTGTGGGAGTTCATACATCCTGCATCCAGAATTGATTTGTGATAGTAAGGACATTATCGAAACAAATGTTAAGATATCGTCTCCAGATGTAGGCATTTCGAATTGAGTCAAATTGGGCTTCTAGACTAATAATAGTGGTGATAGTATCGCCCAGATATGGCCGTCCAAGATTACTACCAGCGAATTAAAAACCGCAACATGTATTACGGAACTGTCGAAGAGACGGATTAGCCATTCATCAAGATTATAAATGTGCGTTTATCCTAATAGCGGGAACGTACGCAGTCATTCATGGTTCAACATTTCAAGTTGGGGAGAAGATCGAAGTCAATTTTTTTTTCTCATTTGGAGGAAGCGTGTCACCAATATCTCGTTGGAACATCAATGGATATTTACAAGTGAGTGACTAGCTAAGCGGTTCTCAACTTTGGTTTATCCGTCTCGCGTGCCAGAGCAGGATTGTCTTCTTTCTCATGAATATTCATAACAGATATAGAACGATCTACTTTGCATGAGTAAGTATTATCATGTCTACATCCCTCGTGCCTTATGTTCACATATGTAGTCTGGCCAGTCTCTACTTGAAAGCCAATTCGGATCTCTCGCCAGTAAGATGGGATTACGCAGACAAACTTAGAGACCTTGTTCTTGAGCGCAGAGTGAAGGGCCTCCAAGCAAGTGGATTGAACCTTAATGAACGTAGATTAGTCGTGCATACAGGGCACTATGTTCCAGAACTGGATATTTGTACTGAGCGTCGCTAAACTAGATCTGGACATCTACGCGTCGCCGGGTGCATCACACAGCATGGCCATTCTTTACCACTGGGCAAGCATCATTGAGTGGTACCGCTGTGCACTCGCCATCAGAACCTACGACGACTACACTGGCAGCCCATCATCTAAATCCTGCAGCCAGCTTAAATGCACCTGGGCACCTCTCGCCGGGCTGATCGCGGTGAAACTGAACCGTTTTTCATTCGTCTTTTCTTTGCAATCCTCTCCCACTCCTGTCCTAACGAAAGCCAAAGGTGAACGGCCGTGTTATGATCAGTCCATCGGCATACGTGCGGCTTCATTCAGCAATATCTCCAACAGTTCATCAGACCTTGAACCATGACAGTCTTAC
>QFEO01005015.1:0-12999 GCA_003316615.1 Amanita pseudoporphyria | reverse complement strand
TGAGGAGAACGAGGAGCCAAAGAAGGGTCACGGTGGCTGTGGTCATATTCAACCTCAGATTCGGAAAGAAGGCCTAAAGTTATTTGTACATTACAAGAAGACCAAGGATGATGATGAGGTTTGTATAGTCAGGAGATCGTGGAGTTCTGGCTCTTAGCTGATTTTTGCGCCGTTCAGGATATCAAGTCACTTCAGCCGGAGAAACGGTTGTTCACGCCGTCTGAAGTGTACACGACGTTTAAAAAGATGTCAGACTCTGACCTTCATCTCCTTGGCTTGTCGGATGAGTATGCCCGTCCAGAGTGGATGATTTTGACCGTCTTGCCCGTCCCACCGCCACCTGTGCGACCAAGCATTGCAGTTGATGGAGGGGCAATGCGAAGTGAGGATGACTTGACGTATAAATTAGGCGACATCATCAAGGCATCTGCCAATGTGCGCCGATGCGAACAGGAAGGTGCCCCAGCGCACGTCATTAGCGAATTTGAACAGCTTCTCCAGGTTTGTCACATGGGGGACCTTTCAGCACAGAATTGCTGAACTTGTTTAGTTCCACGTTGCGACGTACATGGACAACGACATTGCGGGAGTTCCTCAGGCGCTGCAAAAGTCGGGGCGTCCTGTCAAGGCTATCCGTGCACGTCTAAAGGGGAAAGAAGGACGTCTACGTGGAAACTTGATGGGGAAGCGAGTTGATTTCTCCGCCCGCACGGTGATTACCGGTGATCCGAATTTGGAGCTGGATGAAGTCGGTGTGCCGAAGAGTATTGCGATGAACTTGACGTACCCGGAGAGGGGTAGGTTGTGTGTTTTAACTTACGTTGAATCGTTGCTAACCGTTATTTATAGTGACGCCGTACAATATTGCGTACCTTCAGGAGCTGGTTCGAAATGGGCCAACTGTATACCCAGGAGCACGATACGTCGTCCGAGATACGGGTGAACGTATTGATTTGCGATACAATAAACGCGCGGACGCTCATCTTCAGTATGGGTGGATTGTGGAGCGTCATTTGAAGGATGGGGAGTAAGTAAAAGCGTTTTCCTCTGTTGAACACGTCTAACAGATTCTCTACAGTTATGTACTGTTCAATCGGCAGCCCAGTCTGCACAAAATGAGTATGATGAGTCATCGAGTCAAATTGATGCCTTATTCAAGTGGGTCTGATCTCCAAGTCTTTAGTTTTTGTTTGCTAACGTCTGTTCAGCCTTCCGGTTAAATCTTTCTGTGTATGTTGACATGACCGAGTTCGGCTGAATGATGCATTGATTGTTCCCCCAGGACGCCACCGTATAACGCTGACTTCGATGGTGACGAGATGAATATGCAGTAAGTAATACGTGTTGTGGATTCTGACGTTTTAAAATCTGCGAATCAGTGTCCCTCAGAGTGAGGAGACAAGGGCGGAACTATCGCAGATTGCTTGGGTACCCCGCCAGGTAAACAAGATTTCCTAGCTTGATAGGATAGTCATTGACCTGTCCTAGATTATTTCACCACAAGCTAACAAGCCTGTCATGGGTATTGTGCAAGACACCCTCTGCGGTATACGAAAAATGACCCTGCGAGATACATTCATGGATTGGAACCAAGTGCAGAATGCCCTCCTTTGGGTGCCAGAATGGGATGGCTCTGTACCGATACCAGCTATTCTTAAACCCAAGCCTTTGTGGACTGGCAAGCAGATTCTGGCCATGACAATACCTCGCGGTATTAACATCCATCGATCTCCTGATCCAAAGTCTTCCAATCCGGTATTTGACGATGGAATGATGATTGAAAATGGAGAGATCATTTTTGGCGTTGTCGAAAAGAAGACTGTCGGTGCCTCTCAGGGTGGTCTTGTCCACGTCGTGTTCCGAGAGAAAGGTCCGGAGGCGACACGAATGATGTTCACGGGTATTCAGATGGTAGTCAATTATTGGCTTTTCCATAATGGCTTCAGCATTGGGATTGGCGATACCATCGCCGACCGGCAGGTGATGACGTACATCACGCAAACGATTCAAGAGCGTAAAGCAAATGTCAGCAAAGTCATCGAAGACGCTATTCACGATCACCTCAAAGCTAAGCCTGGTATGACAATCCGTGAATCATTCGAAAGTATGGTTGAGCGTGAGCTGAACTTGGCTCGTGATCGCTCCGGTAAATATGCCCAGGAGCATTTGAAAGAGGACAATAACGTGAAGCAGATGGTGGTCGCTGGTTCAAAGGGTTCTTTCATCAATATTTCCCAGATGTCTGTCTGTGTCGGTCAGCAATCCGTGGAGGGTCGTCGCATTCCTTTCGGTTTCCGCCATCGTACGCTTCCACATTTCACAAAGGACGATTTCGGTCCGGAGTCTAGAGGTTTCGTGGAAAATTCGTACCTGCGAGGCCTGACGCCTCAGGAGTTCTTCTTCCATGCCATGGCTGGACGTGAAGGTCTCATCGACACTGCTGTCAAGACCGCTGAAACGGGTTACATTCAGCGTCGGTTGGTTAAAGCTCTTGAAGACGTTATGGTCTGCTACGATGGAACTGTACGGAATTCACTTGGCGATCTCATCCAGTTTGTATACGGTGAAGACGGCATGGACGGCGCATTCATTGAGAAGCAGTCCATAGAAACGTTTGGTCTCAATGACAAGGAGTTTGAGCATAATTACCGCGTTGATGTCACCGATCCGGCAGGCGGATTCTTGCCTGGTGTCTTGCAAGTTGGCATCGATGATAGCTCCTTGGAACTTCAAGCGAAGCTCGACGAAGAATATAACCAACTAGTTGAAGACCGTCGTACGCTTCGCAAATTCATATTCCCGCGGACTCCCACGTCCCTACCTCATTACCTTCCTGTCAACTTATTCCGTATCGTCCAAAATGCTCTACAAATTTTCCATATTGACCGACGTAAACCGAGCGATCTTGATCCCGCATACATCGTTGACTCAGTGCGGGAATTGGGTAAACGTTTGGTCGTAGTTCGCGGAGACGATCCCCTTAGTTGGGAGGCACAAGAGAACGCGACTCTTATGTTCAAAATGCATCTACGAGCTACATTTGCCAGTCGACGGGTGTTGGAGAGATTCCACTTGACGCGGGAGGCATTCGACTGGGTGCTAGGTGAAGTTGAGTCGAAGTTTAATCAATCGTTGGTGCAACCGGGAGAAATGTGCGGCACGTTGGCTGCACAATCGATTGGAGAGCCGGCTACACAGATGACGCTGAATACGTTCCACTATGCTGGTGTTTCAAGTAAAAACGTCACGCTTGGTGTCCCTCGTCTCAAAGAAATCATCAACGTTGCGACGAATATTAAAACGCCAGCACTTACCGTTTATCTCGAGCCAGAAATTGCGCGATCGTCATCTCTTGCCAAGAACGTTCAACAAGAGCTTGCTTACACATCCTTGCGGACTGTAACGGCGGCGGTGGAAATTTGGTATGATCCTATCCCGACATCGACAATCATTGAGGAAGATCAAGTCTTTGTGGAGTCATTCTTCGCTATTCCAGACGAGGAAATCGAGTCCAAATTGCATTTGCAGTCACCTTGGTTACTTCGTCTCGAGCTTGACCGTGCAAAGATGATTGATCGCAAGTTGACGATGCATTACGTGGCCAGCCGAATTGCGGAGAGTTTCAAGACCGATCTCTTCGTCATCTGGAGTGAAGATAACTCTGAAAAGTTGATTATCCGGTGCCGTGTGCTGGGTGGAAGCGATAAAGACG
Organism: Amanita pseudoporphyria; assembly: GCA_003316615.1. Lineage (NCBI taxonomy): Eukaryota > Fungi > Basidiomycota > Agaricomycetes > Agaricales > Amanitaceae > Amanita > Amanita pseudoporphyria. The sequence goes on along the minus strand of QFEO01005015.1, from coordinate 9,287 downwards.
ATGATGGTTTGGGCAGTATTGAGGAAGACCTCTTCCTACGACAACTTGAGAACACAATGCTTAATTCCGTCAGCTTGCGCGGTGTAAAAGGCATCAAGCGTGTGTTCCTGACAGAACAGGACAGGGTTATGGTTGCGCCGGATGGTAGCATCAGAACGGATTTCGAGAAAGAGTGGGTGCTGGAAACCGACGGTGTCAATCTGAAGACGGTAATGTGTATCGATGGTGTCGATTTCACGCGGACGTACTCCAATAGTTGCGTGGAAATTTTCAACGTCCTTGGTATTGAAGCTGCAAGAGCCGGGATCATGAAGGAGCTGCGTAGTGTCATCGAGTTCGATGGTTCGTATGTCAACTTCCGCCATCTTGCACTTCTTTGCGATCTCATGACACATCGTGGAACGCTGATGGCTATTACCCGTCATGGAATCAACCGTGCTGACACTGGTGCTCTTATGAGATGTTCATTCGAAGAAACGGTTGAAATTCTTATGGAGGCGGCTGCTGTCGGTGAAAAAGATGATTGTCATGGGATTGCAGAAAATGTCATGTTCGGCCAGATGGCGCCTATGGGTACCGGAGCCTTTGACGTTGCACTCGACATTGATATGCTCAAGGATGCAATTGTGGATCATCGACTACCAGTACAATCACTGTTGGCCGCTCAGGTTGACGGTGGTATGACGCCAGGCCAAGTCGCTATGACACCTTATGACACCAACTCTCCGGTGTGGCAAGATGGGTTGTTCAAGGGTGATCAAGCGTCTTTCTCACCTCTTGCAGCCAGCGGAGGCGAGGACTCAGCAAGCTTCCACTATCTCAGCTATGGTCAGAGTCCTTTGGGTGCTGGTGGGATGTCCCCGGCCGGCCCGGGATACAGCCCAAGCTCGCCCAACGTGTACTCGCCGACATCTCCGAGCTTCATGCCAACTTCACCATTTGCTGGTGCGACGTCACCGTTTGGGACATCACCATATGCAACTTCGCCGTTCTACGATCGAGCGCGGGGTCCGACATCCCCAACATATTCACCCACGTCTCCTGCGCTCAATCTCACGTCGCCAGCCTATTCGCCAACAAGTCCGCGATACTCGCCAACGTCACCGTCGTTCTCTCCGACATCCCCACGGTACAGCCCGCAATCCCCGTCCTTCAGTCCGACATCTCCACGGTACTCACCAACGAGTCCATCATTCAGTCCAGCTTCCCCGAGATGTACGTTGATCAGTTGTCATTCAATTTGACTTACTAATTCGCAATCTTCTTTAGATTCACCAAGCAAGTGTCGTCCTTTCACATCCGTCAATTATGCTAATCATGATCTCTCCTATTTCCTTACTTTTTCTAGCATGTGAGTCTTTGCATTCCCCAGTGCTTTGTTGTGATGCTAAGAAATATTGCAGCGCCCGCACAAATGTCGCCATCGTCACCCAAATACTCGCCAACGTCACCCATGGCTTCTCCCGCGTCACCAAAATATTGTAAGTTTTAATTTGCCCGTCGCAAGCTCGATGCTCATCCTTTCCCTAGCTCCAACATCGCCTACTTATTCCCCAGCCTGTGAGTACTTCTGGATCCTACTGTTTAGCGGGCAACTGATAGACCTCTGCTACGCTAGCACCTGCATATTGTGGGTTTTCCAGTACAAACTTTATATCATCCCTAGCTGACTGTCGTTGTAGCTCCTGCGTCGCCTGCCTACAGCCCTACATCGCCGCGGTGGTCTCCATCGAGCCCCGCGCAAAATGGGGTATCTCGCAGCCATGCATACCAGTCCAACCCGTCCTGGGATTAAAGGTCTTCGGGAGGTCGCTGTTTTCTATTTGCTATCTGGTACCGCTTCACGCATTATATCTAACCGTCGTTTTACATCATGCCATCCTTGTAGAATTACATCACCTTACTATTGAGCAGACATTTGGTTTACTAGTGTGCCTAATTGATAGACCTGTCACTCCAGTATTTAAAATATATGTCTGTTGACCATAGTTCAAGATGGAGCCCAGAAATGTATGTTCTGCATATTGTGGATGTGACAAAATGTATTTAAACATAATTATTGACAATATACTGCCTCCAAGTTGCAGTATCTAAATGCACACAATCATTGTTACCATAAGCAGCAGGTGCTGGTCCTCTGAAGATGTCAGAAAGTAGGATGTATAATGGTGTGGCCCCATGTGTCCAGTCAGCTTCCCAGACCATATGGGCCTTCCTTTGCCAAGCTCTGGGTGCATGTATAGGATGATTAGGGAGAAAGTCTCTCCATAATTGAATGGTGATTCTTGGGAAATTTGGGAGGGGAGCAATGGGGGGGTCAATTGAAAGAAGGATGACTAGCTGAACCTGAAGAAAATCTGGTGAATGGCAACAAGGGAAAAAGGTGGCTAACCTCAGGCATGTGTTCAATCCAAAGCCTTGCATCAATTTCCAGCTGTGCCAGACTCTCTGAGCTTCCAACCTCAAGGACAACACTAGGGTGGTGAGATGGGTTAGGGTCAGGTGCAATACTGGCATCTGGCTGCTTCCTCCTTGATCCAAGTTGAAAGGCTGGCAGAAGAAAAGTAAACAAAAGCTCAAATTATGTGTTGTATTAAACATACATGTTGCTCCAGTGAACATGCATCCTGGAGGATGTCCAGGATATGGTGGTGGGATCAAATGTATAAGAGAGGATGTAGTAATAGCAATCCAGGTGCCAAGGGCCACCTCATGGGCATGACCTGGCATATACCTAACAATGAAGTTATAGTCATTGCTGTATGTTACTCTAAAACAATGTCAAATATTGAGCCTTTGTAGGATATCAACTAACTTCATAGATTTTTGCTCATCCTCTTTGTCAAGCAAGGTGTAGGCAGACACCAGTTGTTCTGAAGGGATGTTGAAAGCATAGATATGGACATGCTTTTGCAAAGCACTGGGTGTAAATGAGATGAGATATATTCAATACAAGTAGGCCAGCTCACTTCTTGATATTCAATTGGATTGCACTCACAGCTTTTCTGTATGTAGTTTGACCAGGAGGGCTTGAGACATGTACAGCAGAGGTGTGTGAATCATCAGCTGTGTAGTAGACAGACATGGCTGCTGTGGCTGTGCAAGTCCGCATCATCTCAGCTTCAAAAGTCTGTTGAAACGTATCTCGAATTAGTGCGCACTGAACCATGGCAAACCCCATCCTTCGACGGCTATAATTTCCGATTTGTAGGGATTATCGTGAAGATACTGATGATCCATTGCTGACCTGGGAAACCCCTGACGGCCAGCCACCAAGTGCCATATATAAATGCAGCGCGACCATCATTTTCCATTCATCCTTTCCTCCACCTTCTACCGCTCCAAAATCCTGTGATATGGCCTTTATCTCGTGTTTTCGTCGTCGCGCGTTGTTTTTCGCTCACCGCACATCGCTAAAGAACAATTGTCATGCTTTCACGGATCTGAACGCGGTGCGTCTGGTTCCTTTCAGTGGCTTCTGCCTCTCCGATGATAGTTTGGGTGATGTCAAGCTGGCACACACAACGGAGAGCGCGCCCAGTTCATACGTCCTCGACAGTGCGTCGATACATTCAAACGCTACCCCAGGCCCGGGTCGGGGTTGACTGCACTCACTGCAGCATATCTGTGGCAGAGCCGGTCCTCCAGTAGTGCCCCGCCCTGTAAGGTCGGCGTCGTATCCGACGGCGGAGTAGCTAACTTCTGGTGTTGTTGCCATTCGCCTTAACTTGAGGAACGATTGTGGACGCACTCGGCTTTTTAGCTGACGGAAGAGTTTCCTAGATGTATTTCCAACGACGTGAAACGTGACTGGGATTACGGAATGGCAGGTATGCTTGTAACCCATCTACAAGCATTTCGTGCTCACTTCGTCTAATCAGGCCGTGTTCTTAAAACGCCACACTTTCGTCCTGGATTGTCTACCAGTTCTTTCCATGGCTTTATGGTGCGTCCATTTCCTTTGATGACCTATCATTCGCCACTCCGATGGTGGCTCAGGCGATTTCAAGCTGCCATACACAACGATGCAGAGTCCAGCTGCTTTGGACAAGTATAGGTCATCTGATATGATAGGTGTGCTATGTTAAATACATGGCGCTCTCCCTTTTCATTGACCAAAATATTAAAACCATCATATGTAAAAAAGTTCCTTTCCATCCAGGTTTATTATGCGGACTCCATGGGGAAGATTTTAAAAGTTTCCATAGGGTGCGGTACTTCATCTCAGTCTGCAGCGAACGATTTTAGACCGTTTATCCATGTAACTTCTATAGATACCTTCACGAAGGCACACCGAATGCAAAGGTAAAACATTTTGCATTGGTGGTGTTAGGACTGGTAAGGTCTTGAGGGAACAAGCCCGAAACGGCTATTTGATAGCAATTTGATACAGTTACCCCAATATGCGGTAACTATGTTTTGACATTCACACTTTACTTCTGTTTAAAAATTATACAGTTGCCATTTGTTTTTTTGGCGCCCATACACTGAATACCTCAATTATTTGCCTACGATAACTGAGGTATTGTCCCAGCTTTATATTCAATTTAAGTAGATCACTGATATGTATTGCAGCGTCTATTGTTGCTACTGGTACATAAATATATTTGAGTCGTTCGCCTACGACACCTGAAAGTGCGCAAATTGAATAAAAAGGCAATGTATAGCAGCGGCGCTAAAAAGTCCCGGCAGTAAATCTACGAGCGCCGAAAGAGCAGGAAGAACTAAAGCATAGCATAGTACAATCAAGTAAGAGGGTGACGAAGAGATGATTGGATGGTTAGGCTGCTCCAACTCCCCCAATCCCCGGCATTGATTGTCGCTCGTGCAGACCGCCACGACGCCAGCTCACATCCACATCGCGCCTGGGCAATCTGACCATAAATCTATACAGCAACATATGGTTGGTATTGAATCCAAACATTTACCCACGGGCAGCCAATCATATCCCATCCCTCCGTGTCACAACGAAACTCCCTTCAAATCCGGTCATACCCACAGGGGTGGAAGTTTCGCGCCATCGACCGACAAAGTTTCGCTCGTGGACATATCCCTTGAAGATCCATCGTCCAAGATGACTTGATGCACGACCCTTGTGAAATGGATTGGACCATGGCACAAATTAAGGACGCAGACGTACGGGAATCTGGAGCAATATAACAAAGCCATCCCATGGCCGAACACGACCAACAACTTGATAATGCCCCCAGGCATCTCCAGGCGAGCCGGTCTTTGATCACGGTTCAAAATAAGTATGTACAACATCATGTCAATCAGTCCACTAACCTCACCAGTCACCAGAATGTCGGATACTCCGTTAGATAAGAGTCTGCGAGTGGTAAGCGAACGCTTTTCGTGGATACAGGGAGACAACTCACCCAACGTGATCACCAAGCTCGTCACCGCTGTCAATGCTTGATAGGGACGGATCGATAGCACCTAAGGCGGAACCGCTATCGATCTCCTCTGTCTCGTCACCAGCAAGTTGTTCCGCGTAAGGATCGTATACGAAAATTGCATCCTAAAAGTAGGAAACAAATCAGTCTTTTTATAACCAGGTGCGCTGATCCTGCTTGCGTGACCAGTGACTAACCCTAGCCTCCTTAATAGTATACCCTCGTGGTAGCCATGCGTTGAGAACGGCATCAAGGCCTGATTCGTCGTGCACCCCTACTGATAACGTCTCATATGGGCCCGAACAATGGTGCTCTCGTAATGTCCAGTACAGTGGACTTTGGAATAGATGACGGATTGCGTCTGTTTGCACGTCCAATTTTGAATACTTAAATTCAGAATCAACATCATTCAGTTTGGCTTCGTATCTCGACTTACGGTAAATCTCCCAGACCATCGACCGCTTAATGCTCCTATCCTGTAAGCCGACCCTCTTAGCGGCGTACTACCTAAGAATAGATCATAGCATGAGACCATTCTAGTCCAAACCTCATCAAACCGCCGACTTCCTTCTGAGGAAATCTCAGAATCAAGGCTTTGCTCTGAGGAATAGCACTCCTGCACACGAACTCTATAATGAAAATCATAAAGGTCTTCGTACGTTGGGCCAAGCCAAGCCACCGCGTCTGCCGCCTCTCTGTTATGAGGTAATGCGTGCGGAAATGTCAGAGGGTTCCGGTCTTGGTGCGCCTCCCATTGTAATGCCCATAATAGCATAGCGGCAGATGTCGCAAATGGATAAGTTACAGTTAATGTGTGTGAATAATGCACAATTTGCGTATGGGGCGGGTCTGGACCAGAACAACGTCGATCGCCAAACTCAATTGGCTCGCACAAAGGGAGATAAAAGCAGGTGTCAGGTGCGTAGCTCGATGGATGCTACCAGTCCATTATCAATGACGCCATAGGTCAAGGTCAGATATATCGATACCACGGACCAAATGCCCGGCAGCTAACAACGAGGATAGAACTCGAGATATTTCCTCTGAGATCCCGTAAGACTCAGTCACAAAAGTTTCTGTGCGTTGAAGCATATCAGAAGGACAATCACAGCGCCCGATGCCGTTAGCCATACCTCGTGATGATGTCATCCATAATAACCATAAAGTGAGTGCATAGAGCGTTGAATCTTCGTTGATCTGTCGTGCAGGTATTTGCGCTCGGGCAAAAATCAAAGTGTAGAGGTGTGGCTTTATGTTCGCCCAATTTAACAGATGGAGCACGTTTTTTCCGTCGTTCTCCAGCATCCTATATCAAAAAGTATAGCTGGGACAGTACTAATGCCAATAAACAGACGAACATCAAGTAGCATGTCCAGAGATCATCAAGATGGTAGATCTTATTTCGGATGCGTTTCATTGCCGCAAATCTCTTGACCAGTTCCCGCGTGAGACAACGACTCCACATCCATCCCACTGAAAGTCGTCTCCGTGGTGCTGAACAATCGAATTTGAGTTCGAATAGTTGGGAGTATAGCAAGGAGTTGTTCTTAACACATATTCTTTCGTATACATGGCGGGAAACAAGCAAAAGCGGCATAAGGCTTGCTGGCGGTCCAGCTGTTCCCTCTGATTCTGTGATGTGAAGCACTATTGAGTCCCAGAGGTCGATAGTCAGTTTGTATATGAGCGGGATGGGGGGTGACATTGCAGATGTCGCCTGGTCAGGGGCTCCTGTGCCAACAGATATACCGCAGGGGACAACGCTAGTCAGGGTAGTAAACAAGCTGGGAACAGTTTATGAAATGTGTGTGATCGCCGTCTTTCAAATTCCCTGCGAGCTGTAAAGGGATAAAATAATCAACAACATCACAAATTGTTCATAAAACGACTTTTTGATTGCACTTCCACCTTCAACGTTCAACCGTTTACATAATTCGTTCGTGCAAGCTTTACAATGAGACGTAACCAACCTCTCTCAAGTCTCGCATACGCCTCTGTGTCATCAATGCGCCCGCCCACACATCCTTTATAAACCTATGCGGGCAACAGGCACCCTCAGATGATGGTTCGGTGGGCTAGCCGCGTCGGGTTGGCTACAGGCTGGCTGGGTTCATTTTCCTGCCGCACCATCCCAACCGAAGCTCATGGGGTCACCCATACTCTGTCTCAGTAAGCGCGCAAACGCGGAATACAAGAACCAAATTGGGCGATGGTGGTCAATTTGAAGTGCCAAATCAACGTTGTTGCAGGATTGACTGTGAAATCGACAACACATATCTCGGATGCTCAAGCTAGTACATATGACTTTCCCTTTTTCACAATCTTCACTCAAAAGGGAGGTTGCCGTCACTTCCTTTCAAAAGAGATCAACGCGACAGGCCACTCGGGGAAGCGAACCAGAGAGAAATGTGCCTAGCATAAGATCATAGTGGTTTGAGACAGTCGGCGACGAGTACAAGCCTTGTACTACTAGTAAGTTTCGTTTATCACAATTCTGTTCTTACAACTCAGAAGCCTTTAAATCAGGAGGGACACGATAAGCAAGAATAGATATACTATAACATAAACGCTTTGGTTAATCATCGACCTTACCTGGGGCTATGGCCACACTAGGGGACGAAGAACCAAAGAACTAGGAGCATGAAGGAGTCCATCCAAAGCTGAGGCCCCCCTACCATGCGGGCAACCGCGATGAGGTTAAAAAATGAAAATCATCGATCTGTTTAGCAAGAGTATGCGCACGCATCCTAGTGAGGAGCTGCGGAAAATTGGTAGTACCCATCTTCGATAACCATTGAAGAAGACTAGACCCTCATGGAGTCATTCTTCACGATTTCAGACAAAGAAATATCAGTCGCTTTGGTAGCTTCACCTTGAGCTTGATTATGCAAAGATGCTGATCGCAAGTTGACAGTGCACTACATGGCCAGCTGAATTTTAGAGAGCTTCAAGAATGATCTGTTCGTCATTGGGAGTGAAGATAGCTTCGAAACGTTTGTCATCTAGCACTGGTGTTTGGCGGAGGCGATAAAAATGATGGTGGTTTGGAAATCATCAAAAGAGGCCTCCTGCCTGGGAACACGATGCTTAATTCCATTAGCTTGCATGGTGTAAATGGCATTAAACGTATTCTTAGCGGAACGGGCAAGGTCATGGTCACACCTGATGCTTGTCATGGAATCTAATTGTGCGAACATCGGTACCCTTACGGGATGTTCGTTTGAAGGAACGGTTGGAATTCTCATGGGAGTGGCTATTGTCGGTACAATCTCTGTTGGTGGCTCTGATCGATGGTGGCGTGACGCCAGGTCTAGTTTCTGTGATACCCTATGATAGCAACCCGCCTGATTACAAGATGAGTTGTTCAAGGGTTATCGTGGGTCTTTCTTGCCCCTTGCAGCCAGTGGAGGCGAGGACTCGGCAAGCTTCCACTATCTCAGCCATGGCCATAGTCCTTTGGGTGGTGGTGGGATATTGCCAGTTGGCCCAGGATCAGTCCAGGCTCGCCTTACATATAATCACCGACGTCTCCAAGTTCCACAGTAGCTTTACCATTTGCTGGTGTGACGTTGCCATTCTACGATTGGGCACGTGGACTGACACCCCCAACATATTCGCCCGCGTCTCCTGCATGCGATATCACACCGCCAGCATGTTCACCAATAAGTCTGCGATACTCGCCGGCATTCCCCACAGTACAGCCGGCAGCCCCTTTTCTTTAGTCCAATATCTCCATGGTACTTGCCAACAAACATCATTCAGTCTAGCTTCCCCAAGATGTACATTGATCAGTTGCCATTCAATTTGACCTACTAATTCTCAATCTTCTTTAGATTCACCAAGCAAGCATTGTCTTTTCTGTCAATTATGCTAATCATGATCCTTCCTATT
>QFEO01004994.1:0-10391 GCA_003316615.1 Amanita pseudoporphyria | reverse complement strand
TGTGCCGTCTTCTAGCAGCGCTGTACCGGCCAGGAGCTGCGTTCGGTCAGTCGTTGAAGCATATGGGTCATCCGAGGGCGTCGAACGGCCCTGCGAGGACGACAGAAGGTCCACACGGGCGACCTGCGAGTGTGCTTCCTTAGCTAGCTTCTTGTGGCGTGAAAGTTCGTTCTTGGCGTCCTGTAGTCGTGACTGGTATTGCGGTCGTAGAGACAGGGGTACACTCTGAAGCTCCAGTTCCATTTGGGAGACCTTAATAGCTGCGGGTTGGATTGCTTGCTTGGGTAGACTGAGGAGAACGTACCATCTCGTCGGCTTCGTCTAGGTCCATGTCCACTCTTCGCAGCACGGCTGTGCTTTTTTTTAGCTGTAGCAGCTGGGGCACACAATATACACACCTGCACGGTCACTGCTGGAGTCACCTTCGAGCTTGTCGCTGATGGTGACGATGAACTGCTGAAAGTCATTGTGATAGTGGTCGAAGAGGGCGGTGGGTGAGTTGTTCATGATGGAGCGGTCTGTGACACCGCTGTCCCTCACACGCCCATCATGTCCCGCTCTGCGTACGTCTCCCCTGCTTCCTCTTGCTGCGACTGATGACTGTGCAGCGTATCACTGTATCTGGACCCCCAGATACGGGACTGGGTCCTCTTTCCAATCACTCTTGTTATGGTCAGTCTTACTTTTAGTGCCCATTTCTACGCCAACTCTTCACTGTTAGATCCTTGTCGGCATTCTGCGTCATTACGTCGTCGTATTACTTCAATCTTCTCCACAACAACAATCTCTCGCCGCCATTCGTGAACAGTATGTGCATATTGATAATTTGGAATATGCTTATGACACGCATACAGACGAGCGCTGGACCGTTCGAGGATACTTCGTGCAACCGCTGCTCAGTCCCCCGTTCCACCTTCTTTTTACATTGCCATTTCGCGACACCTCTCACGATCGTTCGAGTCTGGCACATACCTCAGGGACGGGCCACGTAGGGGCGATGCGCCCACAACGCCACCCAATCCAATGAATGACCCTGCAGCCATGGACGGTATGATGGCTGGGTTAAAGACACAGATAGTAATGATGGTTCCCCAGATGGTTATTATGGGATGGATTAACTTCTTCTTTCAAGGCTTTGTGCTTAGTGCGTTTCTTTATGGTTTGGAATACCTTTGGGGATACTAACGTTACTCATTTAGTCAAATTACCGTTCCCGCTGACACTTGGTTTCAAGTCTATGATGCAGCGAGGAATCGAGACGCCGGATATGGACGTGAGATGGGTGTCTTCGCTTTCATGGTATTTTCTCAACTTTTTTGGGCTTAATGGCCTGTACCGCCTTATTTTGGGCAACGAAAATGGTAATGCCAAGTTAAATGCACCAACTAGGCTACTAATATCGAGTATTGTCAGCCGCTGATTCTTCACAATCTATGATGGCATCGCCATTCGCTGCGCAGCAAGCGACGCCAGCACCCGTGCAAGATTACGACAAGCTGTTTAAAGCCGAGATGGGTAACCTTCAGTTTGCTGAGGGGATATATTGCTGGAGTGGTGAGAATGTAGAAGACAGAATCCTTCATAGATATGGAAAACTGCCAGCTCGATAGACCCAAGGGTATCTATGTTACATACGTAATTTACAACAAACTTGCTTCTGGCCCGTAGTGCGATAGGATTAGGTGTATGCTAGAGACAAACGTACTACACAAGACCATCATATAATGATAATGCCTGCAGTGGCTCAGTGATTGTCTGCAAGAGTGCAGTGGCCATACCTGGACAATTGTTGGATCTAGCTTGCTTCCCTCGACAAATTCATCAAATGTCAGTTTAGCGTCTGCATTCTTGTCCATGTTTCGGAAAATTTTGTCGACACGCTAAAACATTGTTATGGATTATGATGTAGAGTTGCACGGGTGCGCTCACCTTTTGCGGTGTGTCCTCATCTGGTGGCAGTTTGACCATTTCGCCCGTCATTTTATAAATGGACTGTACGATCTGTAGCATCTCGTCATACGTGACGAAGCCGTCCCTATCGATGTCGTATAGCTGGAAAGCCCCTGATGATGGTCAGAGATGAGATGATGGATAAGACGGAGCATATACATTGGAGCTTCTCCTCCAGGCGGCCGCGACTTGTGATGCTGAGTGCGACGATGAATTCCTTGAAGTCGATGGTGCCGTTCTTGTTCTCATCAAAGACGTTGAAGACATAGTCTGCAAATTCTGTGGGATCGCCAAAGGGAAAGAACTGCTTATATATCTGGCAAAATTCGGCCTTGTTGAGTTGGCCCGATGGGCAATCCTTGCGGAAGCCCTTGTACCATTGCTGGAGCTCTTTCTTGTCAACTGAGGGGTGTGAGCACGACCGAGAGTGGGGGCAAGGACGTACAGTAAGTGTTCTTTTGGAGGTCGGCCAGCTGCTCTGGTGAAAGCTTGCTCTGGGACTTGCCCATTATTGTAAGTACAAGAGAAAGCCGAGACACAGCCATCTCTGCCTGCCTCTCCCGCCATGTGCCGTCCTCTGGCCCTCTCCCCCGACCTCCAATGCCCGATGTGCAAGGTCTTTCCCCATTCCAGGCATGTCCTGCATGCTTCTCCATGTCCGGCTAACACTCCTCCAGATGCCCCCATCATCTCGAGACCTGCCGCAATCGCAAGCACCACCCCGCTTTTGACGTCCAGTATCTTACAAATGCGGAAGGTATGAGCCTGTTCTATCGCCTACAACTAGTCTAATCCACCCCTAGTCGACTGGTTCAACGGCTGTGGATTCTGCAAGGTCAGCTGCGGTCTGCGTCCCAGTCGTCCGTGTTGACTGCTTCCAGTTTGCCCGCACAGACCCGCATGCCAAGTCAAATACCAATCTTGGGTGGCCTGGTTGTTGCAGACCGCCGTTGCACAGCGAATTTGCGTCCATCCCCCCCTATGTTTGGCGTGCGGTGAATATTGTCCACCACGTGCAAATTCCCCCGGAAGTTAGGGTCCTGCTCGATGCCACTAAAATCACAACCCCAACTGGCAGTCTGCGGGTCTCGAGGAAGCCGGCCCCCGACCGCAAAGGCAGTCCCACTATTAAATCCAGTGTCCTGCCGGGGAAACAGCGATCGGGCTGCAGCCCGCAACAAGCGCCCGCCACACTCTCGCGCAGCTCCAGCGGAAGCACGCCATCCGCTTCTAAGGCAGAACATGGATTGTCCCATAACCGGATGAAGCTTCCAGATTTTGATGCTTCTGCCAGCCCGCGGCGTTCGACAAGTGCAAGACAGGTGACTCCAGCCGCGGCTCCGGGATCTACGATAGACAATCGCTGGCAAGCAACTGTACGGAGAGGAAGCATAGTGACAGCATCTTCAGTCGCACAAGCCAAACCATCTCTGACGGTGCCTCGGATGGGTGAGCGACCGATGATCACGACACGGGGAAAGGATGGGTTGTCAAGTGCGTCAAGCAGCAGTGGGAGTAGCGATGGGACAGAGTCGCTTTCGGACAGTACGGTAGTGTCTGATGGGGCGTTTACGGATTATCTGTCGGACGAGAGCGAGGCGGAGCTGCAGCGGCAGGCAGAGGCGCGTGCGGCATTGCTGGCGCAAACACAGATGGAAGAGATGGAGTTCAAGGCCGCGCGGCTCCAGCTTGCGCACGTCGACCTACGCCCTCCGAAGACTTGGAATGCAGCGCAGAGCAGGGGAAAGTAGGCGGGGGAGTAGGGACAGCTGGTAGGGACCGTGTACATAGCTAGCCATTATAGCACTTGCGCCTCTGCTCCGCCCATGAACCTTGCCCGCCACTCCCTCTCCTCTTCCACACCCCTCCACATCCTCGACGCCCGTTTTGACCCAAACTACTCCATATTCACCGCTTCCACCTCTGCTGGCTTTGCTGTTTACCAGTCATGCCCCCTCAGGCTTATCCGCAAGCGCGGTATGTTCCGTCTTCCGTACACGCCCCTTGCTTATTCTCCCCAGAGCTCACTGGTGGCACGCTCGCGGCGGTTGTTCCGCTTCACACCACGAATCTTCTCTTTCTGCTCGGCGGCGGTAGGAGTCCACTATACCCACCCAACAAGGTCGTCCTCTGGGATGATGCTCTTGGCACGGAGGTCGCCGAGCTCGAGTTCAGGGAGCGGGTACGGGGTCTGGCCTGCAGACGAGGCTGGCTTGCTGTTGCCCTCCGTCGCCGAGTAGTTGCCTACCAGGTCGGAGTCACCGTCAGCCGCTACGCCGAATGGGACACGAGCGACAACCCGCGAGGTATGTCTGTCCTTTCATGCTCTCTGCTCTCACCAAGGATGCTCAGGCCTGCTCGCAATGGCGACCAAGACTCACTCTACTCTCCTCATCATCGCCGGGCGACAGATAGGGCACGTTCAACTCATACATCTACCACCCTGCCCGGAACCCGGGCCACTCGGCAAACCATTCGCGTTTCCAATACAGAAGTCATCTAAGTTGCCTGCAACAAGCTCTGCATCTATTATAGCTGCACACACATCCGCTCTTAATACTATATCATTACCACCTTCAGGCCGCCTATTGGCTACGACATCGTCACGAGGAACGCTTGTACGAATATGGGATCCAGTTACTGGAAAACTAATTAGAGAGTTAAGAAGAGGGGCAGATAAAGCAGAAATATACGGAGTCGCATTTAGACCTGATGAGCGAGAGCTGTGCGTCTGGAGTGATAAGGGTACGGTCCACGTTTTCACTTTAACCGTTTCTGGAGCTGCTTCGTAAGTGCCCCGCTCTGCCAAAAACACGACAACTTATGCTCCGTAGAAATCGGCAGTCTACATTTTCGCCATTAACGCCATTCCTACCGCTACCGAAATACTTTGAGTCAGAATGGTCATACGCACAATACAGGATACCAGTCCAATCATCACATATTTCGCTCTCCACGAATCCAGCCGTGCAATCACCGCTTCTGGATCCTCCAGACGAAGAGCGGTGTGTTGTAGGCTGGATACAATATACTGTTCCCAAGACGGGAGGCAAGGAGCCTGTCACCGAGTATCAGCTGATCGCGCTCACTTATACTGGTGGATGGTATCGCCTCTCTCTTCCGCGGCAAGGCGATGCGTTTAAGAAGTCGAGCACGTTAAGCTCGCCACCCAAGCACCTCTCCACGCCGCGGTCTCGAACGTCGAGTGCGTCGTCCTTCTCAGGAAGATTAGATAAAGGTAAAGAGAAGGAAACGGACAAAGGCAACAGGTCAGACTGTGTGCTGGAGGAGTATCGGAGATACGGTCGTTGGGACGGCTGGGGTTGAACACGGCACACGCGTTGGATTCTTTTCGCTGTCATCATGCATCGTGCACGCCAGTATACCTTACATTGCATCTGTACATCATATCTAATTGTTTTCATTGTCACGAACGCGTGACGCTCCAAGTCTCGATGGAAAACCCTCATGCAGAAAGGCAGGCTGTTTTGCTCGAGCGCATCCTGAAGACGACAGTAAGTGTACGGCTTTGCCTGGAGAGCAAGATTAACGTGCTGCCAGTCGAAATGTACAGAAATGATCATCGAATTAAACCATTGTATGGAAGTGAGTATTTGCCTAGCTAGAAGTGGGAGAAAGGTGTTCACGCATCGTCAAGGAAATCAGCCGTGCCAATGCCTATGTAAAGACAGCAGCTGACCTGTCTACCAAGTACCGCAAAAATGTACAGTATAATTTTGAGGCGACGAAGAGGCTGAAAGGTGCATCGGAGGAGGAGGGTGTATTGGTAGCGCCGTGACTAACTAACTGTGATCCTTACCACATGTCTGAGCCTTTGTCCATTGGTATCCCTTCTGGGCGTAGAGCCACTACCTGCGGTTATTGTTCCCCTCCAGGCCAGCGTACTGCTGTGCGGTCCAGCTATCACAGCGCAGGTCTCGACGCCGTGCAGCTCTCATGCAAAGTGAGCAGCGTAGAACCCTGATCATTCATGTACACGGCCAGAACGTTGTGTTGCCTTAGGTGTACCAGCAGATGATAGATCGTGGATGGAGGCGCTCCGGTATCATTCTTTGCTGTTGCAAGGTTGCGGAGACGACTTGATCTATTGCAGGCACCTGGTGCTATAAACCTGACTTGAGGTACTCGTGTTGCCCGCAATACACCATTAGGTGGTTATTCTTCCTTTCAGCAACAGTGAACGTGAACCGACTGATGCGCGTCAGGTTAGATGTACTTGCTTTCAAACCATCTAAAAGCCAACGAAAAGTTATCACTCGGTATGATTGACTAACACTGAGTGGGTCCACTGCGAGTCTTAACCCTAATTTTTACAAGATGGAATCGCTACGTTCTGCAGGGCAAGGAATCAGAAACTATGGATGTCGATACTGAGCAGTAAGATGCTATGTCCTTTATTTCTACTCCTTATCAACTGATATAATAGGAAGAAAGCCAGTTCAAAATTAAACAATGCAACTTTTACACTCATGAGCACAATTCACGCATCAGAGGTTGGTTTCCACACAGAAGAGCATCCAGCGCATAGATTTGAGGTAGGATTTTGCCACGCCCCACCAGTAAGTCCTATAAACAGCCCTTTTGACTAGGTAACACTGGAGCCATCATCATACACTCGAGAAAAATATGAACTATACGAGAGATACCAGAGAGATATACATCACGATATCACTAATAGTCCCACTGGTTTTAGACAATTCTTAGTCGATTCACCACTGTCGGTGAGCCATCTTAATACGATGCTTGTACCATGGATTAAGCCCTGTCACAAGATAGAACCCATTCCGTACAGCTCTCCGCCCCCACCTCATCTGCCTAAATATTACGGTTCATACCATCAACTATACAGACTCGATGGGGAATTGTTCGCCATGGGAGTTATCGACATATTGCCCAACTGTGTCTCCAGTGTGTATTTTATGTATGATAAGAGTTGGGAACATTTTTCTCTCGGAAAGGTGGGTCTCGGAATACTTTCCCGGACTATCCCGACAAGCGTCCTCGACAGGCGAGTGCTATGCGTGAAATTTGCCTTGCACGCGAAATAAGAGATGCAGGAGTACCCGAGATGGGTTATCTGTACATGGGTACGTATCCTTTTCCAATCAACGTTCTTTTTGTTTGACGACCTCGCCAAGGATTCTACATCCATTCGTGCGCGAAAATGCGATACAAGGGCGACTATTCGCCTTCTTACCTTGCTGATCCAGTACGTACCACATCACGCAGGCTATGTCGGTTCTACCTTACGAAGGCTAGGTAACATATCAATGGTTCCCACTCAAGGATTGCATACCTGCATTGGAAAAAAATCGTTATGCCTGTTTCTCTGACCCGAGTCAGGCAATCCAGAGCGATGTGACACCGAGTAAATCTATCGGCATGGGCAATTGATGAGGTCTGACTGAATATAGGTGACAATTCATATCCTCCTGTTGACCAGGAAATGGTGGAGAGTGCTCGCATCAAGTTGACGGACGCTGGCAAGCCTCTGATAGTTCCAGTCGCTGTCAGTTTTCATTCTCGGATTTTTAATATGTGATTTGATTGGTTTCTAGATCACGAATATCATGGAATATGCGGAGCTGCGAACTGAAGTCGGGGATTGCATGCAGGGGTTGGGCTTACAGGTTATCAAGGAGATGGTCTTTACATTCGGAGATTGAATTGTGGTTGTGTTGTGGCCTTTTTTGCAGTAGATTGATATTGTGTGTGAGATAATTACAGTCGCGTCTATAACCGGCTGTCACAACTTTTTTTTATCGTGGCAGTATGGTGAGTGGAATGCTACTACTTCTAAGCGAAGAGTAACGACTGTAGCTTCGCCGACAAATCAGAGAAAGACGTCAATATGTATATGCAAAATCACTAGAAGCCCAAGAGAGGCAGACATATGAACGGAAGCAGCAATTGAAGGACGCCCTTGCAACTGGCAAACCGCTACTCACAGAACTCAGAAAGCAAGCAACAGCATTGGGCAAGGATCTCGCTTTTGATGAGGCGCAGGCGGGTCAGTTTTTCTATCGTCGGCCCGGGTTGCGTAGGCTGACGCTAATCGCCAGAACCGACATCACATATCGACAATGAATACTCTCGCGCCGGAATACAAGACCCAAATATCATCATTACGACATCTAGAGATCCAAGTTCAAAACTGCTACAATTTACAAAAGTGATTGTCATCTTTATTTTAGCTGTTCGACAGGCTAATTATCTCAAGGAAATGAGACTTGTCTTTCCAAACTCCCGTCGTATCAATCGCGGTAATTATGTCGTCAAGGAGCTAGCAGAAGCATGCAGAGCGAACGATGTGACTGATTTGATTGTTTTGCACGAGCATCGAGGTGTGCCAGGTACGTCATTCGATTCACCCACTTTTATTTTTTTATCGCTCGCTTGCCGTAGACGCGATGATCGTGTCCCATTTTCCCCATGGCCCTACCGTCTACTTCACTCTCAACAATGTCCAGCTTCGGCACGATATCGGAGACTACAAAGAATCAACTGTTTCTGAACAATACCCGCATTTGATCTTTGAAAATTTCGGCTCAAAACTCGGTGAACGTATAAGAGACGTCCTTAAGTACCTCTTCCCTGTACCAAAAGAAGACAGTAAACGTGTAATGACATTTGCTAACGAAAATGATTTCATCTCATTCCGGTTCGTGGTCCATTGAGGGTGTTATTAGAGAATTTAACATGGCTTTATCTAGGCATCACGTCTTTGTAAAGACACCTCCAAGAGACGTGCAGCTTGCAGAGGTTGGTCCGCGATTTGAACTGAAGCGTAAGTCTTCGAGTGCGCTTTTGTAACTGTGTTGAACTTGACATGTGCAGCTTATGAAATACGGCTAGGAACAATAGAACAAACAGAAGCTGACTGTGAATGGGTTTTGGCCTACTATTCACGAACGGCGAAGAAGCGCAACCTCCTTGCGAATGGGTTTTCTAAATCAGCTGCAAAGCCTGCGGAGCCACCTGCGAAGAAGGCAAAACGGTGACATGAATCATGTACGGTCAACATCACGCCATCATGATCATATTGAATCACGACACAGTTCTATTTTACAAATCACTATATCATGTCAACTGGATTAATCGACTGCGAGCTGCTTGTCCAATCCTGCGAAATTTTCGAATAACGAGGTGAACAAGTTAATTGCGTGTTGGACGTCGTGTGAACCCGCTGTCTCGCGAATAGAATGCATAGACAACATGGCATTGCCAACATCGACTGTCCGAATGCCTATCTTTGATAACATAGGGCCGACGGTCGACCCACACGGCCTGATACGACATTATTTAATATATCCATTCGAGAATTTTGCCAAAAAGAAATTACTCACATGTCGTTCCGCGCTTCATATTCTTGCACTTTACCACCTTTCCTAGCTACGAGCTGCTTAACTATGAAGGAAGTTACGGCGTCACTCGCGTATCGCTGTTTTGCATTTGTTTTAATGACAATCCCAGTATTCATCGAAGGTTGGTGGTTGTCTTCATGTTTGGACGTGTAGTTTGGATGAATTGCGTGACACATGTCGGCAGAAATAAGGAATGAGCGAGCAATGCTTTGCGCCAAAGTAGATGGTGTGGGGGATAGGCGATTCAAAAGAATTGGGACGAGGTTAGACTCAGCGCCTGAGGTGGAGACGCTCCCGATCTCCTCATGGTTGAATAAAGCGATGCAGTTGACATTGCCTGCGTTGGCCGGGAAAGCGCTTGATGACACATATTGTGCTATGGCCTCCACAGCGCAGAAGCTTCAAAAGGGTCAATGCTGTCTGCGACGTTTGAACGCTGGACTTACGATGACCCGAGATTATCTAGCCGAGGACTGAAGATGAACTCATTGTTGATTCCACCCAGGGTAGCAGGTTGAGTATCATAGAGTGATCTAAAGTACTGAGATGCTGATAATGGGAAAGACAAAAAAACAAGCTCACAGTTCGAAATCGTGGATCTCATCCGGTGCTACCGAGAGTTCATTTGCAAGAAGGCCGAGGAATTCTGGATGATGGTTGTTCCGTACGCTAGGTGGGGCTCCTGGATCCGCCTCTTCTGTCTTTCCGTTTAACTGCTGCTCTATCAAGCCAAGAATGGGAACGAATTCCGTTTCCTTATTGAAGATGAACTTGTCGTTTGCACTCCCGTCCACTGATTGCATTGTCAGTGACGTATGTCTCTCCATTTTATGGAAGCCTCACAGTGTATAGCCAAAGTGGGAATGCGCAAGATTGGTCTATCAACTTTGACAAGCTTAGATGTGAAATTGCCGTCCTTGTCAGCGACAATGATTCTGCCGGCAAGGGAGAGATCGCGATCCAGCCAAGAGTGCCAGATGCCTCCACCGTACGTTTCAACGCCCACTTGAAGGTATCCAGAACTGGTCTTCTTCGAGATCGGCCGTACCTACGACG
>QFEO01004970.1:0-13049 GCA_003316615.1 Amanita pseudoporphyria | reverse complement strand
ACGCCCACAAAGGTACACAATTGCCTCCATGGAGAGTGAGACGGTAAGGGGGGGCCGTTGTTGTCAAGGCAGTCTGAACCAGGATACCATCAGTTTTGTCGACAAATTAATCAACACATCCTGCTCTACAGTGTCGACGCTTTGTTATCAAAATGCTGTCATTCTGATGACAGTACGGAGAAAAGTCCTTGTGTCTCGATGTGGTACTCAACGAAACGTTCAAAAAAAAAAATGAATGGAATTAGATAACGAAGCCAAGGGCCCCCCCAAAAAATTTTTTTTTTCTTTTGCTATCGTTACTTGTAGGTTGTCGCTATCGAGTTAATGGCACGCTTTGAACCTGACAGTTGACATATATATCGATTGCGGGGATTGCGGGGCCGCCTGTATCCTCACATCTCGTATCCTCACACGCGCCAATTTTTTAGTCGGCGGTTATGAAATGTCTGGCGGCCCTGAGGCGTGAGGGGTCGGTATCTCAGGATCAACGGAGGGTCAGGACAACCACTTATGTAGGGAGATAGTCATGTCGTCAAGAGACGAAGCAACGACATCTCGCGGAGTTATTTGGTTTTGACTTATTTGGGAACAAAGAATGTGACGTATATTTCTATATGTTTCAACAATCAAATGGACTTAGACATGTCATGGGTCGCGCCCATATTTGCAAGTAGAGTTAAGCTTTGGTACTATGGCGTTTAGACTGGCACGATTGGCTACCGAGTCGATGGTCACCAAGTGGAAAAAAGACAAAAATAGTATGGTCTGCCTGTGTCACCAAGCGATGTCCTCGGAGATTCCCAAATAATACTTGGATGACTCTTCTGCCTTCCTTATGTCTGCATTATGATATGGACTGACAAAAAGGAGGTGAGTCTCACATCACGGAAGGGCAGTTTTGTCTGCGGATCACATCCCCGGATCAACCAGGGCAGTACGATAATTAACGTCCTGTGTAGAGGCTATGGACGTTTCAAACCGGCTGTGCACCGCTATGCCATTTATGAAGTAGTGACCGATCACATACACAATGTCACCCTTGAATCGGGCTCACTTTAATAGAGAAAGGATGGGTGAAATTGGTATGGTGCTGCAAAAACTTCTGTTGACATGTCGACGACATGTGTTCTCGGGCGCGAATACACAACTGTCATCGGCGGCACTCGGGGGTCCCCTTGTATGGTCCTGTAGGTGGCGTTGTATTATTTGTGTTGTGTTTTGTCTTGAGACTCGAGTACCTGATATACATTGACATTGAAACTAGATCCCGTGAAGGTTATCGGCTAGATCACATCAATGGGACAGATACATTCTCACCGCACTATCTATGGCCTGCGCACCTCCATTTGTCGAGCATACGGTGTAAATAGAACTCTTCCCGAGAGCTTAGGCGGAGATAGGCAGGTAGGATCAAATTGATTTGCACAGACGGATGAACGCCTGCATCGAACCGCGGTGAACTGTACATGAACTAGTTCGGGGAGGGCTCCGAATAAGTTGTTCAACGGAGAAGCACACGAGGCGTAATTCTTAGTCGTATGTTCTCATTTCTTTGGGAAGAAGCTTGTCCTAATTATAGGGATACGAGACCCAAACATTGGGGTGATGTGTGTCAAAGGGTGGCGTACGGGCAAGCAGGAGGCATTAGGGGTTCAGAATCAGGTCTGACAAGATGTTGATCCGTCAGCGATCGTCCGGAATACCTGTGATGGTTGTGAAGCTAATAAAATACGACATTTGGTTGCCAAAGGCTCGTGATCCCGGGACCGTTGCTATGGTTAGTTGTGGATTTTGAATTCCGTAAACCATTCACGAGTGGACTAGGGCCCGCCATGACATAACTCCAACAAGCCACGCAGATACATGTGTTGGGGAATCACATGAAGTGGGAAGCGCTAACCTGACACATGGGCGCCGTCCTTCGAACGGTGGCGTCTGGCCAGGCGAGATGATCGTCTTTATGTTGGGCCGATGCTTAAGTAAGCAGTGTTGTGCGGCTGTGCGGAGACCGGCGTCGGAGTTTGAAAAGTAGTCATCATCGCCTCTGCTTGTTTCTGCTGTCCTGCTTGCGATCCTCATGGACGTCCTGGCCCACCAAGATGCCTATATAAGCGACATCGATTTCCATCCGCCGTCCCCATCGTCCAACCAGTCCCACATAGACTCCAACATCACCTTTAATCCCCTCGTCTCGCCCTCCTACAACGGTTCCTACAACAACTCTCCCTATTCTGGTCACTCCGAGCTTAGTTACGTCGGCGACACTGACCTCACCTTCCCAAGTTTATTTGGTGACGATCCTGCCCTCGGCCTTCACGAGTACGACCCCGCCGATTACGACCCGCCCCACTCCTCTCTTTTGATGTTCAACGATACTGAGTTCATGCATCCCTCATACGACCCTGGCCTCTCCGTCGTGGGCGCTGATATCCATTCCGGCCAATCATACGACTACAGTTCCCCCTCTTCCAATGCAAGCGCCACTGATGAGCGCATACACTCCCGCGCTTCCTCAGTTTCATCTAATAATCGCTCCCACCAGCCCACCCCAAACATATACAATACTTCGCCACGACTTGACGTGGCAATGGAAAACATGAAGTTTTCTCCTAGCTGGGGCACTGATCCCCTCCCTCACGGTGAACCCATTCAGAAACATCCCTCGCCACCCCGCCTGATGATGCCAGATGCCCCACCCACCATTAATGCCCCGAGCGGCGATGGTCTAGGTGATGGTGCAGGGCCCAGCCTCAACATTGTCCCCGCAACGCCAATCAGCGGGGGCGGTCTAGCTGGCGGCAATCCGGTCCCGTTCCAAACTCGGTTGGAAAGCTTATCAGGTACTGCTTCACTTTTGCTTTTCTTGTCACCATGTGCGTGCTAACTGAGGATACCCTAGCAGGTCACGCACAGCCACCTTGGGCTGATCCGAGTGGGGGCGTTGGAGCTGGGAGCACTTCGACGGAGCAGCATGCGACTCCGCAGCAGTCGCAGCAGACTCAATTTAATTATTTGCAGCACCCGCAAAATTACGTTGTTCACTCGAGAAGTATGCCTGGTACACCTGCCTCTCAGTCCCTCGGCTTGGAAGAAGTCCCGAACACCAACGCTCCTGACGTTGGTCCTCATGGTGGGGGAGGCGCTGCCTTCCTTTTCCCACAGCCTATTCCTAAATTAAGAAGTAAGTCCGAGGCCGCTCTAGAGCCACCCAATTGGAACACATCCGCCGCCTCTGCATTCGTTAATCAGAATATGGATGGAAGTGCAGTGGAGGATGGATCTGGTCCCACTGGCGGCACTGTCAATATGCAAGAAGTGCAGAGTCAGGCATCATACAATTCGCCACCGTTAACTGGTCATTCAATCCAGGGATTCAGTTCCTCAACCAACAACAGTAACAACAGTTTCCTCTCACCTGGTCCTATGCGCCGCGCGAAATCTGATTCAATGAGCCGTCCAAGTTTTCATCGTCAAACCCATTCTGACGACATGCGCTCCATTATGCCACTCCTCTCATCCTCTGCCGGTAATCTTAACTCCTCGTCGTTGTACTACAACGGGTCTACTAATGTACCCAACTCGGCGCCCGCGCCATCATCCTCATCTGTGTTTCTCTCCCCTCCCCTTCCACAGACACATGTCTCACGCTTTTTGTCTCCGTCGGCAGAGAATTCCTCGGTGCCTTCCATCAGGCATAGGTATACGCGCTCTTTGACGTCAGCTACTGGTTATTTGACACCCGGTTACGGTCCGGGACTTGGGCCAATGAGACGCTCACCCTCTAGTACAAGATCGGAACGAGGGTCCGTCTGGTCTGATGCCTCGAGTGGTGCTGGTGGACAGGGAAGTAACCGAGTGTCACCGTATCCTAGCCCCAAAGCAAGCCCAAGGCCTAGCTATGGTGATCTGCCGGGATCATATGACGACGCGGTTGGGATGGGTGTGGGAAGGGTTAGCGGTTGGTCTGGAGCAAACCAGCGTTTGTCTATCCAGTCTTCTCAACAGCAAGGGAATGGAAATAGTGGCTTGTTAGGTGTCGAGTCTAATCAGCAAGGGATGCTGTCGCATGGGATGGCACCCGGAATGGGGCCTGCGGGTGGTGCTATTGACTTCTCCGGCACTATTGGGATCCCCAATCCTGGACGCTCTTCGGCTAACGTAGGAATGGCGGCCAGGAGTGTGAGGAGGAACAATGTAACGACGGAGCGGACGAAGAAGGCGAGTTTCAAGAGACGAAAAGCGGATGCGACGTTCGTCTGTACGGTCCCTGGATGTGGGAGCACGTTTACGAGAAGTTTCAACTTGAAGGGTGAGTGGACATTTTGTAGGTGAATCATGGGATGTACGATTGATGACTTGTGCCCAAAGGTCATATGCGTTCTCATAATGAAGAAAAGCCATTTTTGTGCCACTGGCCTGGGTGTAGCAAAGCATTCGCGAGGCAGCATGATTGCAAACGACATGAGGCGTTACATTCGAATTACCGCCCATTCACATGCGAAGGGTGTCAGAAGCCGTTTGCGAGGATGGATGCGCTCAACAGACATCGTCAGTGGTTTACTCTCATTTCTCCTTTTAAAATCCTGAATTGAAGTTTTCTCAGTGCGTTCTGAAGGTGGAGCAGATTGTGCCAAAGTGCAAAGATCAGTTTCTCTCTCTGGAAGCCCTATCATGCGTATGTTTGACGGTTCTGATGGGATGGAGGAAATGGACATGAACTTTGAAGTCATGTCAGACAGCATACTTGGCGACGCGGAGGACAGCCTGGATGAGTCAAATGGCGCGGAAGAGACTAAGCCGATTCTCGTGGCGACCAAGTTAGAAGATGAATGGCCGGGTGGGATCGCTGTATAGGGATCTCATCAGCGATGACGACAAATGACATGGCCTACCACCTGTATGTATGGTCGGTGGACGCTCAGGAAGATGTTCACTTGATTCCAGTGGGCCAAACCTGTTTTCTTGTTTATTCTGTTCTCTCTCTTGTCGATGATCTGTTGTTTGCTCTGAACAGACTCTGATATCCTATATTATGGCTTCATGCTCCCATTTCTCTCTCTTTCTCCTTCCTATGACTAATTATGACCAAGATGACCATCTGGGTAACGATGCGAGAGGCGCCTTTTTCCTGTATTTTTTCTCCTTCCCCGGTTCTTTTAGACTACGATCATGTACGCATACCCTAATCCACACTCATACTCCCTATGACAAGACCTTGGCATATCTACGTCTATATGACTCGGTTCCGCTTTCGTTCTCGTTGGTCACATATATCGTACCTATTCGGGTTTATGTATTATTCTGTATGTACGTATGTAGATTAACTATCCTACATCCCCGAATATAACGATCAGACTTAAGGGTGAGGTTGTGTTTTGATAAATTATATCGGTCAAAGTTCATCGCACCAGGAATGGTAGCGGCTGCACATAAGATATTAAATGTATTGAATGAATGAATGCGTTGCAAGAAGAGATGCGATCACAATTAATCACAAATATCATCAGCGCCTTACATATGTCTTTTCTGAACAATTGCAGAACAGCCACCGAGGTGACCCTTTACGAGTATACGCCGCGTGATCTTCCTGGATCGGTGTGATCGATCGTCCTTGCGATGCTGCCATGTACAAGTTCCCCCATTTATCATTCCCGTTTCGCTGAACGCCACCGAGCTTCTTTTTTTTTTTTTTGCGCGTTACATAATGTACCAATAGCAGCGGAACGAAATGGTTGCGACAAGTGCACACCATGTTTCAAATAGGAAAGTCCGATCCCGTGGCACACATACAAATACCCGTTTATGGATGCTTCAGAACGGGGGATGAGGGGGGCTTTTGATGACCGGGATTATGGTGCTTGCGAATGCAACGGATGTTACTTTATCGAAAGAGCCAACTTGAGAAGTTTGAAGACGTGATTCATTTCGGCTATCCCGTGGCGGGGGGTTGGGGGCCGTCGACTGTGCACACGGAAGCGTCACGGCCCGGCTTCAAGTCATTCACACACTCACACACTTCACATGCACACGAATGTAACTAATTCTCACCGGATATCGGCGGCGGGGTACGGGGTACCTAAAATATAGACCATGTGAAGAATGTGTACGGGACTAGCATTATAGCGATCGGCTGGTAGTCCGCGCCTACTTTTTGAAGTTTTTAATTAATCCAGGAAGATCACACGTCGCGCAGCAACATTTAGGGTGTCTCGGTAGTATTGAGATAGCGACGGTGTCGCGAGGCCAAATTTACCTGTGTATGTGCGTCGTTAGGGTAAGGACTGGTAAGGATTTGCACTTTTTTTTTTCGATTCCCGGTTAGCCCCCATCGCATTGGCGCTCATGGTAGGCATTCCTGCTATCGCTTATCTGCTTCTCCCTTCCGGTTTCTACATTCCCTAGCGTGGCCGGGGTGAACTTAAACTTCATTGATGCGAGGGAAGCATTTCGACCAACACCCGCGCGTCCGCGTTCATTGAATCCAGCACACTGACACCCCTTGCCTGACGAACGCAACCAGATTTACGATACATAACGGAATGGAACACAAATTGATACGACTCGGAGCCGTGATGGTGCCCCGAAATGTTTTCTGTTCTTCACCTTCCAAAGCCGGCTCCTAGGGCCGGAGCCAATTCCAGCATGGTAACATAACTATCAATATGGATTCGTCTGAAGTAAAATTAAACGACAACTTTTTTTGGGTCTAACCGATGTCAAGATGTTCACTGCGAATCGGATGTCCACGAGGACATTGATCTAACTCGTTGCGTGCCGTGGACTTGCTCGGGGACAGATGGCGCCATTTCGACCATAGCAGCTGTTAATGTTGAAAATTAAAACGACGCGGCGGAGCTAGTCTGATATATGATAGTTCCACACAATATGTCATATGATAGTTTGGTCTTGTTTATGCGTAACCAACACACCGGAATTTGCCGCTATCTCTCTTTCCCTAGTTCTCAGCTAGTTCCAAGATGCTCACAGCGGCCAACCTGTTGCTCTTCGACATGTTTTCTAATACGTATGAAATGCGTTGCGGCGTTGGTTTACCAGACTGCATGACCAAACGGCCACCAACGGTTATGTGATTATCTCCTTGGTAACAACAGGGACGATTGGCCATCGGACCGTCAGCTTGCCTATCTCAATCGCTCTCTAAGCCCTTGACAGCATGTCTTGAGGTTTTAATACCTTGTAGACAGCACGCTTTCACCGTCTACTTTATCTTCCCTGTCTCGATATTCGTAGGCCATGCGGACCTTAGCGATTAGAGCGACCGATCAGATGACGAACAATAACGATACATATGATACAAAAGATCTGAGCGATGGCCGAAACACACCCTCCACACGCACTCGCCCGAACTTCGCACCGCCCGCTCCCCTCCTTTCCTCTGGTCAGAAATGTCGTTTCCCGTTCGACTCCAAGCTGGCCTTGTTGCTTTGCTGCTGGCACTACTACCCACACTATCAACAGCTGCTGACTGGAGATTTACCACGACTCCTTATCAATGCGCCAATTTGAGTATGAGCATTAATGGACTGGCTGGAACACCTCCATATAGTATTTTTGTCGTTCCCTTTGGCCCTTCTACATACCAGAATGGCACAGAGTTCAGACGAGTTATCAATATGCCATTCAATAACGATCAAACAACTATCAATTTCCCGATAAACTATCCTCTAGGATCTCAGTTCGTTCTTGCGGTAAGTATCTGCTGCATGCTTCCATGTAGGATATTCTGCCCATTTCTGAGGTATATCTAGGTGACCGATACTGCAGGTTTCGTAAAAGATGGAACAAGCCCAGTGTGGACCGTAGAAGGCGTACCCAGTGGCAACAACAATAGCAGTTGTTTAAGCCTCGTCGAACAGTCGTTCTCATTCGTTATTAATCCAAATCAATTTTCTCAATGTATCCCTGCCGAGATTCTGTGGAGTTCTGACGCGTCACAAGGGTACGTGCTTACGCATCATGCACATATTTTAATCTGATCAAAGAGATCACAACAGGACACCGAAATTTTTCGCAGTTGTGCCAAGCCAGCAGTCGATCACGGTACCAGTAACGAGGGTATCAAATATCACGACACAGTCAACGGGTTTCACGTGGACACCGCCATTTCCAGCAGGGAAACAGTTCGTACTTGTCGGCGGAGACTCCATCGGATATACAGTGGCCGTAAATGTTTCTTACACAGTGAATCCCAGCGTCGATTCCAGTTGTCTGTCCAGTGGGGGTTTGGGCTCTACGTCATCATCGTCATCAAGATCAACGAGTAGTGGCATAAGGACCACTTCTAAACCACTGCCAACTAAGTCGAGTGGGGGCTATGGCAATAGAAATGAAGGGTAAGCGTTTCATTTAGTGGTTGCACGTGTCCAAACTCATTTTATGTTGTAGGGTGAACATCGTCGGTATCGTTTGTGGAGCTATCGCGGGGTTCTTGGCAATTCTTCTCGGCGTATTATTGTTTTTATTCTTACGGCGACGAAAAAGGCAGTTGAGAATTCGTCCAGTTAACTTACTCGATGACCATGCGAAGCGAGTGAGTCACTGGGATCCAACGCAGGATGATGACAGGCCTAGGCCCTTCCTCTTGCATTACGATCCATCGACGGCTACAGAATTAGCCAAGTCAATAGAAGCGGGGAGCCCCACGAGTCACTGGCCCAACTCGACAAGATCACCTCCAGGCGGCAGTTCCACCTATAGTCCTGTCTTATCTCGGTCGGGGTCACTCCATGGCGGTTCAACGGCTGAACTAGACTCTACGTGGCAGAAATCTTCGCCAACACAAATTAGGGTGCCTAATATTATTCGACATACAGATGCGGGAGTCGAGGGGTTAACCGAAAGTCGGGAACAGGAGACGATCGAGCTGCCTCCTGCATATGCCGACGTCAAGCGTTTCCGACATTAATTTTTCATGGACTCAACGGAAATTCATTACTGACGACCAAATGGCGAGAATTCGATCCAATGATGATGTTTGTTTGTAGAAGGGGGCTCTCGGGTGCTTTACATTTTGCTGTGTGTATGTGTGATTTGGTGTAATAGTAATACGCCCAAGATGGCATTCCTACTTATTTAGGTCACCTTCGTCCAAGAGACAGATAACGACTTTTATCATACAATGTTGTTTGCCCTTATGTGCACAATGCAAGCATGAACTTAATGTAGAGGCACGGATCAATGAATACTTCCACGAGTTACGGGTAAGTCCGATTGTTCCTTAGCGACTATATAAATACTCATTGATGGAGCTCCTTAGAACAATTGAAAGGGGCCCCGGGATGACAGCGATTGTTGATCTCATGTAATTTCAAAGCCCGCGAACGTCCACTCAAGCTAGATTTTGCTCCGACGCCACACCACATATCGTTGTATGTTTACGGGGGGATATTTGAAAGCAAACCCGAATCCAGATCCACCATAAACAATAATCTGCTGCCAAGAAAAATAGAAGCGTTGATTCCTTGTGCATCACAAACCGAATATATCGTGAGAGGCGTTAATCTTCTGATCAATCCTCTTGCAACTAGCTGGCGACTTATGTCCCTTTGCGGTGTGGCTTGCCCGTTGTTAGGGATAACGTTCAGGCAGGAAAAAAAAATCCAGGTTGAACCACAATGAACCAGATGTGGACGTTACGTTCGATGCTCTGTTCGTCTTTGTGACGGAAGAAGAACTAGTTCTGTTCTAAATTTGAAGATGTCAAGTCGGTCTTCGCCCATTCCTATCCGGCTTTACTCAGCATCCTCACTATCTTTCCTTTTTTTAGGCTTGCTTTCTTCCGGGAATGGTGCTGTCGTCACCTCTGAAGTACCTCCCACTGCTCGTTTTGTCCACGCTATTATCGTTTCTGTCCCATGAAGGTGGCATAGGGTTCGGTCTCGGAACTGGGTGGAAGTACTAACGAAGTTCACAATTTTCATAAGTTGTCTCTTCTGCATTACGAGTTCCGTATCTAGGCGTTCAATCCCTTCAGTAAATGATTGCATCCCGCCAACAAGACCCAAGCAATTTCACATCTAGCACGGTGCTCTCAACATAAAGTGACAGATCTTTTTGAACGCCTCTAGCAGAGCGGGATATTATTGGAAATGCGCGCCAATTGCACGAACGTAGAAGATACCCTAACTAGACCTTTTCTTCGATTAGGTCACGACGTATCTATCGTCGAGCCCACCAGTAAACAGTGTCCGTTCATCGAGATAATTGACCTTGTCAGTAGCCCGATGCCTGCATAGAAGGATATCATGATATTCCCTGCAACATTGCACATCATTGCATATCAGTCCAATACCAGTGCTCTTTTATCCATAAAACGGATTAAAACATGTTTAAAGTTTATCGTCGCGCGCTTGATTTGAGTTTTAATGGGACTTGTGCATCGACGATTTGGGCAACTGTTTATTACTCCATAATTCGCTGCGTTCAAGACGGCATAATGTTGTCGCAATCTGTAAAGTGGTGACGATGTTGAGTTGATCCCTGTGCACGCGTAGCTGCAGAGATACTGCCCATTCAGGCTAGGATGGGAGTGTAACCGTCGTGTTTGAAATAGTTAAGGACGCAAGCTTGTGACATGATCCAAGGAGTGTAGCTGACGACTACCAGTGCCGTCTCTTATCGAAAGCATGACGGGATCATGATGAGAACGCATAGGCTCCGAAGCTTGATTTTGGAGGCGAGATGGTCGCTGGAGCCGCACTAAATTCGCACCTTAGCCAGGTTGTGCAGTTGGCGCCGTTTCTGCACCGGGGAGGAAGCCAAAGATTGGCCCTAAAATCTACCAGCCTTCCGATCGCTATTCGGCTCACTTTGCTCTGGGACTTGAACGTCTCCTGCTGCGGGGGGAAATGAAGCCCCCTGTCCAGGTTACTCTCGGTTCGTCTTCGTCTTCGTCCTCCCATGTTTGTACACAACAACGAACCAAAATGGCCCCTTCTGCGACATGCATGAGAGAAGTGAACGTAAGTGGAGAGCGTATTATGGTATCTGCGCCCTAGTCCATGGATAGAACAATGTCAACAATGTAAGGATATTGGCAAATTATCGTACCCTCAGAAGCATCATGTTTCCCTATACATGGACTGTCAGTCCCAAAAAGGTTGCGTCATTGTGGCATCTTTGGTACGTGATGGAGAAAATTCCTTTTAACCGGGATATCAGCAAGTTTCAGCTCGATCATGACTTGGGATGTGTAAAGGAACTTACGTAGGTTTGGGGAGACCTCCAAGTTGACGTTGATCACGCGTCACGCGTCGCGTTCAGCCACGTTCCCCACATATCGAGAAAAAGACCCTAGACCGAAGTAAAGAAATCACGGCACAGTAGAGTCATTACTCGCTTCTAGAGGACAGTCGGCCATCAGTATGCATACAAAAGGCTGTAATCGAGATCCAATTGTAAGAAACGAAAACTAATGTTTACAGGCAATTGAAGCCGAAAAGAGGATGTACGAGCAGCCCGGCTCATTTCCGGCGCGCACGGATATCGAGTCGTCCTTTTACTTTTGAAGAACAAGAAATGCTCTCCCAATCACTGGCTGACAACACCTTATCTCTTGCCATGGAGGTAATGAGCCTGGAATCGTACCTATCTAAAATAGCACACGCAATCCGTTTAGGCATGGTTGAAACGAATTGGGATGTTGCTTCTTCAGGCTGTCTCTGACTCAGTGCTAGATCGACAGCTTCGCATCGTGTAACGCCGGCTAAACCCGCGCATTCAGGACGCCGACCGCAAGCATGTGTGTCTCTACTTTTTTTTTCTCGCATATGTTGAGGTATGAATGATGAATACTTCTATGTTTCCAAGGTACAACTGGTCGCTCGAAAGTTCAAATTGACATCTATTCATTGGTTTCAGTGGTTGGCAATCGGTACTAAGTCTAACGTCATTAACCGAAATGACAGTTGATCCTTAATTTAAACCCATGATCCCAAGTCAGGGCTGCCCGCAAGTGGTTTTGCGCCATCCCGTGTTTCCTTACACATTTGCGAGAAGGACCCTGCGAAATAGACGTCCATATGGACATATATTACAAGGTTGCTAAGAAACCGTTGCTTGTCTCCTCAGGTCCTACGCCACGAGACAGACATGTCGTGAGAGCCATCAGCACCTGACAATCACTAGTCCATATTGTGAGTTTTGCTTACCTGCTGAAAAAATGTTCGAGACAACCAAAAAATTTCCAATTAAAATCAAGCGAACTGGATGGACATTTGAAAGCTGTATTCAGCCACCGGCGCTAAAAGATCAGCCTTGATGATTTAGAGACAAATGCCTTTTCTTTCTCGCCCACCTCACGCCCCCTACTATTTTTCGTTCTTTCTCATTTTTTTCAAAAATGGCAGCGCCACAACCCCTTCAACGTTTTCTATCTTTCATTTTTTTCATGCTCATATCATTCCCTTCACTTTCGGTCGCGTATAGTTGGCGCTTCAATACATTGCCACCGCGCCAATGTTCAAACCTGTCAATAACGATTGTAGGATCTGACGGAGTGCCTCCTTATCATGTTCTCATAATTCCCTACGGTCCCTCGCCACTTTCCCTCAACACCGAGGTTCGTTCTGTTATTGATAAATCATTTGATGACAACTCCACGACGGTCAACTTTCCTATCAATTATCCTGCCGGCTCCGAGCTTGTGGCTGTTGTGAGTATTAATTCTTTTGTGTTTATGTTCTCTTACTATAATACGTGCTACCTGTGCATTCGCTCGCCACTATTGTCAATTTTTTGATAAACGTCCTTGCTATTGTTAACTCTTTTTGATTTCTTAGGTGAGCGATGCTACAGGTTTCGGCACGGGCGGGGCAAGCACGGTAATACAAGTCGCAGATTCGGACAACGCAAATTGCTTCGATGCCACAAAGCAGGCTTCCCCACTCTTTTTCTATTATATCACGCCCGATTCACTTTACCAATGTCAGGGGGCTCGAATCTGGTGGAACAGCTCCTACGTGCACGGGTTAGCATCTGTCTATCGTACTTTTGCAATCATATTAACAAGTCAAACGCGACAGAACGCC
>QFEO01004967.1:0-11616 GCA_003316615.1 Amanita pseudoporphyria | reverse complement strand
GATCAACCCTGAATTTGACCCTGAAAATCAATTGGTGAATATCTCAATGAAATCAGCACTAAACACTGTGATGCAACCACATATAGAGAGCCACTGACTAAGGCTACATAATTGATCAACCCTGAATTTGACCCTGAAAATCAATTGGTGAATATCTCAATGAAATCAGCACTAAACACTGTCATATAACCATATTTAGAAAGCCATTGACTAAGGCTACATAATTGGTCAACCCTGAATTTGACCCTGAAAATCAATTAGTGAATATCTCAATGAAATCAGCACCAAACACTGTAATTGATCAACCCTGAAATTATGTCATCATTTCCTTTTTAGGCAATTTGGCCTTAACAGGATGTCCTGGCAATTATGTGCCAAAAGATGGCAATGATGTTGCAACAGGCAGGGGGAAGGCATGGGAACCATGTTCCAAAAGTGGCAATGATGTTGCAACATTAGCATTATGTAATAAGGAACTTGAGTGGACTGTGAAAACTTACACTAAGTCAAAAAATGTTTATTTTATATCTGCAATTATCGGACTAAGCCTATTAATTCAAAAATGACCTCTAACTAGAAAAGGAGACACATGATCTGTCCCTGTCTAATTAGAGTTTTCTGATGGGCTGATCAGGTGCCTGTAATATTAGAAAAGCCAGTGTCGTCTAGATCTCCATATCCAGTGTGATCGGTATGGAGCGCATCTTCTTCAACTGTGACCTCATGTCTAGTCAGATGTCGTTGTCTTGGCTTGTAGGCTGGTTTCGGTTTCTTAATCGCGATTTCTCTGTTATGTCGTAACACGTCCTCGGTGGTCATACCCATTGCACCTTCAGGGATTGGTACGTCCCTGGAGATGTTGTCGACATGCATTAAGGTAGGAGAAGGTGGTGTGACTGAGGCCTTTTTCTTTCCTTTTCGAGTCTTCACAGGGGGTGGAGGCGGTTGTGGGATCGTGGTGATTGTTGATGCGATAGCTGTGTCATGTGCCATTGTTTCATGCGTGCGAGCATTGCAGATCAAACAGACTCCTCATCGTAGACGATGAGCTTGTTGGTATGGCGTGGTGTATTTTCCAGGTGCAGTATTCGTGGAAGAGGGAGTTGGCGCTGGAGGGAAGGGACTAATTATAGGTGTAGTTGACCTTAGTGGTTGCCGCCTGGCCAATTCTGTAATAACCCTTTGTAGGGCAAAGGTTCTGGTGGAATCTGCTGCTGGTACTGGAATAGAGCTGGGATCCAGTGGAAAAACTGTTTGTGCATGTACATGTTGCTGTTTCGTGAGCTGCATGATACATGAGGCATGGAATTGGATATCTTCGGCGATATCAGAAGTGTCTTCCATAAGTCTAACTGCCTGCATTCGATCCGGGGTCTTGTGAGGGGTTGTGGTCCATCCGTAGTGTATAAGAAAAAGCGATCTGTCCAAAACGGGGGGAATAACCTTGACCTGTCCTGTTGCTAGAGCATTCAGAGCCAGTTGGATATATTTTTCAATATCCACGTTGATAAGCCTGTAAATAAGATCAACAACATATTGGTTCATGATGATGTTACATGTCATGTCCTCATGCCATTGGGTAGCGCTGAGATTTGCTATTGCTTCAAGGAGATGGACCGCTGTGAAGTTCCAATCTGAGGCGGTGAGATCTATGAGGGTAACGCAGAACTCGTGGTTGATTATGAGGTACCAGATGGATGTGATGATGTCACTCATCCTAGGTGGTACGGTAGCTTTAGCTAGGTCAAGTGTAGTAGAGACGTGAGTCTTGAGACTTTCAAATGATGAATATGATGTGGTGAATGGAACCGGGATTACATCCATATTGGTTGCGATCGGTCCAGAGTATGGAGGGAGGTTACTAACTTCTGTAAAGGGTCCAGAAGTTTCGGGACCAGTCGGGAGAGGCGTATCTGGTCTCTGTAGCTGAGTAGTTGATTCTGAGAGAGCCGAATAGCTCTGTCGACTAGTGAGAGTCCTTCCCTGACTAACAGCACCAGCTTGTGATGTACTGCCAGGTATCTGTGGTATTGGCTCAGAGCATTCATCTGCTGCGGAGTCAGAACATGGTGAACTCGCTCGTTGGGTGCAATCCTCAGTTGGGGCAGGACTGGCAAAGATATAGTCCTGAGGATCCTGTTCTTCATTGTAATCCATACCTGTGTTCACTGGGCTGGGGATAAGAGATTCTCCAGATCCAGTTCCAGTTGTGATAGAATTGGAGAGTCAGAGGTAGGTAGGGATGTAGCATCTGAATTGTTCATTGATAGACATGAGAGGATGGGTTTTAGTTGGTGAGTTTCTTCCTCTTTTTATATTCGTGAAGGAGGTCTTCCACATTTGTAAGATTGTGCTCCGGTTCCCAAGTATTATTAGAACTGTCATATCCGCGCCACTTGATGAGGTACTGATAGTGGCGTCTGTGGCATTTATGAGCGATTATTGCTTCAATTTCAAATTCTTCTTCTCCATCAATCAAATCAGGAGGTGGCGTTGTGTCATTAGGACCGTGTGTGACCGTTTCTCTATATGGGGAAAGAAGCGATGCATGAAACACGGGGTGAATCTTCCATTGTGCCGGTAACTTTAATTGATAGGTTACGGAGTTCATGATTTTGTTAATGGGGAATGGGCCTTCTTGTTTTGGCATAAGTTTCTTTGACTCATAGGGTAGTCTAAGATTCTTTGTTTCTAGCCAAACTTTCTGATTTAGCTTGAAGGGTTTACTGAAGCGTGTGACGCGTTCTTTTACTCATTGAGTGGCGATTCCTATTGCTGCTAGAGCTTCTTCACATGCTTTTTGTATTTCTTTGAAACGTTCATTTAAGGAGGGTGCAGAAGTTGGGTTTAAAGCTTTTGGAAGTAAGGTCGGCTGTGTTCCGTACATTAGGTAGAAGGGGCTTTGTTTGGTAGTGTCTTGTATTCTAGTGTTGTGCGCAAATTCTGCTAGTGCGAGGTACTGTTGCCATTTGTTTGGTTGATAGGTACAGTACATTTGGAGATAGGTTTCTAGTTCTGCATTAAGTCGTTCCGTCTGTCCATCTGTTTGGGGATGAAAGGTGGTGCTGAGGCGGTGCTTGATTTGCAATGTGTTCATTAGTTCCTTAAATAGTTTTGCTGTAAATTGTGGTCTGCGATCCGAGATAATGGAGTCTGGTAAACCGAATTGTGAGAAAACATGGTTTAAAAGGAGAGTTGCGCAATCAAGTGCTGAAATGTTCTCAGTACAAGGTATTAATACTACCCCTTTTGTAAGTCCATGGTTGACCACGACCATAATAGAGGTAAATCCGTTAGAAGGTGGTAAATGAGTGATGAAATCCATTGTAAGGTTTTGAAAAGGGCGTGTAGTGCTTGATAGAATGGGTTGTAAAGGAGTGACGGTAGGGTGTGTGTTCGCTTTCATTTGTTGACATAAGGCACAGCCTTCAACAAAGGATTTAGTGAATGTGAACATGCCAGGCCACCAATATTCTTCTTTTAGTAAATGAAGGGTCTTAAAGAATCTGGGGTGTCCGGTGGCAGGGGTGTCGTGAATGAGCGTGAGAAGAGATCGGCGGAGATCTGGGGTGTCCAGTATGAAGATTTTATTTTTGTATAACAGAAGGTCATCCTTTATCGTCCAATTGGAGAGTGCTGTCCGAAGTGGTGGCGGTTGGGATTTTGCTATGCAATCCACTATTGTTAGGTATAGTGAATCCGCTAAGGTTGCCTTTCGTAGGTTTTCTTGTAGATCAAGGCTAATGATATTAATGAAAACCTCATGCAGTAAAACTGTTACATCCTGGTTTTCCTCTTCTGTTGAGTGATCAGCTCTTCGCGAGAGTGCATCTGGGACTATAAGCTTTGCGCCGGGTTTGTGCATTAAAGTATATGTGTATTGTGATATTAAATTCCACCATCTTGCTTGTCTAGCTGTAAGACATTGAGGGGAACAATAGTAGGTTAAATTTTTGTGGTCACAAAGGATTGTGATTGGGTGTTTGGCACCTAGAAGGAGATGTCGCCATTCTTTTAGTGCAAAGATAATAGCGTAGAATTCTCTATCATAGATTTGCCAATTTCGTTCGGTTGGGGTAAGAGAGTGTGATATGAATCCGCAAGGGTGCAGGATTCCATTTGAGTCGTGTTGAGATAAAACAGCGCCAATGGCAAACTTGCTGGCATCCATTTCGAGAATGAATGGTTTAGTGTCATCCGGTAATATTAGAACAGGGGCAGTGCTGAACTTCGTTTTTAATAGTTCAAAAGCTTCCGTGCATTCCGGGGTCCATTTGAATGGTTTGCCTTTCCTAGTTAGGTCATTTAGTGCTTTGGCGATTTGGGAAAATCTGTTAATGAATTTTTGATAGAAATTTCCAAATCCTAGGAATGATCGGACCTGTTTAACTGTGGTCAGAGGGGGCCAGTCTCATATTCCAGCTAATTTGATAGGGTCCATGCTGATTTTGTCTGGTTGGAGAATCATGCCTAAAAACTCCACTCACTGGGTAGCGAAGATACATTTCTCAAGTTTTAGGAATAGATCTCTTTCCTTTAGTACTTTGAGGACTAGTTTTGTTCATTTCTCGAGTTGTTCTTTTGTTTCTGCGCAGATAAGAATATCATCCATATAGATGATGAGCCATCCTTCAAAAATCAACTCCTGGAAATAATTGTCCATCATAGCCTGAAATGTGGCAGGCGAGTTACAGAGTCCAAAGAACATTACTGTTGGTTTGAAAAGTCCGCGATTAGTGATAAACACTGCTTTCTATTCATCTCCTTTCTTGATTCAGACATTATTGTAACCCCATTGTAAATCTAGTTTTGTGAACCATTTTGCTCCTTTAACCTTATTGAGTAGATCCGAAACTAAAGGTAAAGGATACGCATTAGGTTTGGTCCATTCGTTCAGATAACGATAATCTTGGCAGGGTCGTAATTGATTAGTGTCCTTCTTTGGTATGAAGAAGAAAGGGGAGGCTTGCGGTGACTTTGATTGTCTAATATATCCTTTTTCGAGTTGTTCCTTGATCCAAATGTCTAACAAGTTTTGTTCCAGTGGAGATAGATTATAGATCTTCCCTCTCTTGGGGATAAATCCTTCTTTCATGTCGATGGCATGGTCCCAAGGTCTAGATTCTGGGTACTGTTCAGAAGCCTTCTTTTCGAACACTGCTTTCCATTCAGTGTACTCCGGAGGTATGACAGTGTCACCGGTGTATTTGTTTGTTGCGTCAGGACTCGCACTTCAGTCCTGTTTCTCAGTATAGCCAGACTTAGAGCCGTATTTATGTGTGAACTGCTGTGCAGGAGAAAATCTGAAAAGATCCTGGGTCACATACAAATCAGGGTCATCCCACCCCGATTTACTGAGAAGTCGATCAGCATTGTCAGCCTCTGTGTGTGACATCGCATAGCTGATTACCAGATCCACATCACTCTCTGCCGGTGAATCCTGTGCTAGACCCGACAGTGATTCTCGCAAAACCGACAAAGTCCTAATTTGTTGATTGTCTGCGAAGACAACCTTCTTTGTTTTCCAGTCGACTAATGGGTTATACTTCTCTAGCCATGGAAGTCCCATAATAAAGTCTTGGTCGCCAAGTTCGGTGACTTTGTACCAATCACATGTTCGTTTGCCCTGAATGACATTTATGCATGATATTGCCATTCTTGTTAAGAGTTCCGTCCACATTACGGACACATATCTGTTTCTTTAAGGGGACTTGTTTCCATCGATTCGCGATCTTTGAATTGATGAAAAGTCCTTCAGCGCCACTGTCGATAAGGGCTTTTGAGGATTCCGTTTGATATTCCAACTCAAGTGTAATTGGTAATAAGATCTTGGTATTCGATATGGAGTTTACATGGATATCGGATATTGTTACACTTGGCTGATTAGGATCATCTTCAATGGCAAGATGTCCTATGGTTAAAAATCCTCTTCTTCGACAATAGACATCATCTTGATACATTTCTCAAGAGGCAATTTCTTCAAGAGGGCTTGGATATTCTTTTCCGTGGGTTCTCCCCATTTGCTCTCTTCTGGAATTTCTTCATCATCGGATTCTTCCGATGCTGCATGGATTCACCGCTTGTTGAATTGGTTACCCTTCTTCTTCCCTTTCTTGTTCCAGTTTCCTTTGGAACTAGTGCCTTTCTTATTTGGGCAATCTCTTGTTAAGTGCCCTGGTTGGTGACAGGTGAAACACAAAGAGTCCCTAAAGTGTCGATCTCTCTCTGATTGAGACATTGCACTAATTGTTACTAGATCTATGTCCATTGAGTCGTTTCGTCAATTTGATGAAGATGGCTTGTGTGCTGATTGTAATCCACTGAATACCTTCATTCGGCTATTGGCATTGCTGCATATCATGGCTAGATTGTACCAATCGTCTAGTGTCTGAGGATTGTGCATCATAATTTCAGCCATGACTGTTGGTTGTAAGCCTTGTGTGAAGAAGGGTATTGCAGCTGCATCGCTATCGATGTTTGCTTGTTTGATAAGCTCCTTGAAATGCGGGACATATTCTACAATAGGCAATTTCTTCTGATGCATTTTGTAAATGCTGGTTATCGCCATTCCTGGGCTATCCACTTCTTTCCAGTCTTTGGTGAATTGCTCTTTAAAGAGCATGTAATTATCCCATAGATCTGTATTGGCTTTGAAATTGTCCAATTTGTTGATCTTCCATTGTGTGGCGTCACCACTGATCAAGAGAAAGATGAAAGTGATCTTTTGGTGGGGGGTGGTGAACCCTGGTACTAACGCAAAATAGAGTTCACAGTCGCACAGGAAAGTTTTTGTTTCCTTTCTCTTTCCAGTAAATGGTTTTGGCATAGGGATTTTTGGAGATCCATTGGATTGAGGTTGTTCAGCCATTGGGTAATCGGGATCTGGTGGTGGGGAGTCTGGTGGTGGTGGTGGTGGACTTGGTGACGATGGTGGTAATGGTAAGAGAGGTGGTAAAGGTGGTGTTGGTTCCTTCTTTCCTTTTCCTTTAGGGGAAGGTTTCTGTGTTGAACCAGAATCTGTTTGTTCGATTTCTTGGGGTACTAGTGTAGAGGTTGATGCGGGTAGAAGAGTTGTTTCAGGTAAGTCACTGGGTTCTTTCCAATCGATAGATTCAGAACTTGATTCACTAGGAACTCTGAACGTTCCTCTTGTCTTGCTGATATATTCGTTAAAAAGATCGTGGGGTAAATGATCTTTTTGGTGCGCCTTGTATCCAGGTAGGTCCTAAGAATAGATCGTCTTCAACTGTGTTGTTGTTCGGGTAATACCAGTGTTCGTTTCTAAATAAAACTTCTTCAAAGTTTAAATAGTATTTGTGTTTGAATTGAACGCAGGTATTAGGTGGTCTGGTTGCTCTTTGTGGTATCCAAAAATGTTTGGAATGAACGTGTGTTCCACTAAGAGAATATTTCCAGATATTATCCTTGGTGTCGAGTTCGATCTGTTGTTGGTCTAGGAAGTATTGGTTTCCTGAATGTTGTGAGGCTTTGTTAGGCAGAGGTGCAGGGATATATCTTCGTTGAGATGTGGTGGCTAGTAGGGTGCATGATTACAGATTTGCCCTTCCGGAAGTTTAATGTGGTAATGGATTGTTGTCCAACCAAGTGATTATAAGTTTAATCTTAATGTTACCACTAAGCGACCTTAGTATGCTTGGTCAAGAAGTTCCCTGCAATAGGGATGAACTAAGACAACAAGCCCACTCATCAAGAAGCGCTGCAACTAAGACTAGTATGAGGATTGGGAGCTGAGTGACTAAGATCACTTGAGAGGCGCTCAGGGAACTGATAAGAGTTTGATCGGAACTCAGGATCAGATGTGAGCTTTAAACGAATAGATTAAACTTAAGGTACTACTGCTAGTACATGCTGTTTATATACTACTCGGAGTATGTATGTGTTTAGGTATGTATGTTACTATGTTCGTTGATAATGGAAACGAAAGGAATATGATGGAAGGATCATATGACTGAAGTGATGTCATAGTAAAGTAAAAATAGAAGTCCGGTCTTATCCAGAATGTTAACGAACAACGTAAACAAGTATATCGTGAGAAAAATGAAAACGTATCATAAAGTCGTTACTGTAAAGACGTTTAATTGTAACACTTCTGAGCGCCATGTGAAACTTTCTACATGTTGCCTTTGCGTCTGCTGTGGTGAATTCGATTTCCCTGAAATACGAATCCCATTCTCTGAACCAGGCCGCGATTTTCCTGGGATCTCCGTTGTAATCCTTGGGCGGATTTTCCTTAATCTGCGGTCCAGTCTTTGTTGCAGTTGACGCAGTGGCGGCTTCAACTGTAACGTTCACCGGTTGCCGGAGCGCTCTGATGACTTCTTGTAGGATGTCTGCGGCTGCTTGTGCGGTTTCCGTTCTGGCGCTGTCTATTTGCGTGTTCGTTTGTTGAGCAATCCTCCGCACTTCCTGCATTTGTGCTCGTCTGGCCGGTGTTTCAATGTCCATTGGTGCTGGTGGCAGTTCTACGTGTGTGGGCGCTCCTTGTGTGAACCAATGATTGTACCCCCAGAATACCGACAGGATTGACGCCGCTACCGTGGTTGGCAGAACGTATTCAGACCCTATTCGTTCTTGTTGCCATAGGGGAATCGTGTTCTCTATGTTGGCTTGCCATTCCACTTCGTCCCAGTCGTAGACTCCATAGATGTTTGGTACGATGTGCACTATATTGAGTGCGGCATCTGTGGTGGTAATATCGAAACGGACATTTTTTCTCCTAAGCCGTCTGCAGTTCGCTAGTTGCCTCCAGCCAGGTAGTTTTTGCCAGATGAAGGGGGCGTGGAATTTGTCGTCAATCAACCAGAGGTAACAGTATCCTTCTGCCATCCATATTGGCGCTATAGAATCGTTGATTCTTCCTCTCCATCGGATAGCGAATTCGGATTCTGGGTTGTGCACTGGTGGAAGTGTCGGTTCCCCTTCTAGCTGCCAAAACCACCCGTCGATTCGTTGCAACTCCGCCCGCATGTCTTTATGTCGGTTAGCCAGTTCGATTGCCTGTTGAATTAGGAATTGCAACTGGTCCTCGTCATCTAGTATCCACCCCTGTTGAATCGCGTAGATGACTTTTTCTGCTTTTCTCACTTCCTGCATGCAGTCTTCGACGATTCCTTCGATCGAGTCTAGGCTGGTTTGGAAGTTGCTGGCCAATATGGTGAGTCGTCGCCGTCGCCTGGCTTCAGCTTCTTTGTCCGGGTTGGGAATCTCCGCTCCGATGCTCTTAGGATCGTTGTTGAGGGATTCGTGTAACGCTTCGATACCAATCATGTTCCAGTTGTATTCTCCGTCGACATCCGGGATGATGTGAACATGTCCGTCTCGTTCGTAAATGCTGAAACATACGTCCTCTCGTGCCATCCATCGAAGCTTGTACAACTCGTTCCAGGAAATGTTCTTTTTCCAGTAGCGGGTGTTGTAGTAGTTGGCGTCAATTAGCCATAGATAGCACAAGCTGGGTTCTTCCCATATCGGAGTTTCGGACTCTGTACTGCGGGTGTCCGTGTTGGCGACCTCTTCTGACCATTCCCGTATTGACTGCTGAGTATGGTATGACTTGGGTGAGATCTGGTCTAGGAACATTTTCTTATTTCCTAGTTTGATCGACGACCATCCATTGCGAATCATATACTGGAACCTTCTCATCGCGTACGGATTTCTTGCCTGCTCCCTGACGACCTGGTGTACTTGTTGCCGTTCTGGGATTACTTGGCTCAGCTGTCGTTTGAAACAGTTCCACTCCTCCAACGTGATTTCGGGTTCCGGATCTTCTCCGTGATAGACCGAACCATTGCCATTGAGCGCGTGCATCAAACGATTCCTTTCTTCGTTTGATAAGACCTTCCCGTAATGACGAAGGCAGTCCTCGCCACCCAGGTCCCACAACATGCACTGGTTAGACACGTTGTCTAACAGCGCCTGCCTAACTTCTGATCCCGTACCAAAGAGTCCGAGCATCTGCTCAAGGACTTCCAGCTCCGCGGTTTTGTGGATTATCCGCCTCCTCTCCTTCCTCATAATAATTTGAGGCACGTAACATGCCCTGCACGTGATGCGCCCGCCCCAAACCTGTCACTTGCACATTTCTGCACAATGGTCACATGCGAGGTGTTCTACCTCGACCAGTTCTTCATCATCCTCGTCAAACTCCTGCGTGAAGAGGATTGTGGTGGCGAGAGCCTTGTTGCCCTCAGCGTCGGACTTGCAATGTCCGACCTCACAACATTCCACGAACCTTTCTTCTACGGTTCGTTCTTCCCCAGTATATTCGATAGTTACTGCGGGTTGTCGTCTGGTCACAGGGACCCGGGAAATTACCGTTGAAGCTATCTCAGCCTCGTTGGTGGCGCGGCGCTTGGCGATCCATTGATCCCAGGCTTCATCGATTTCTTTGAGCTCGGCGAGCTCAGCCAAATGTTTTTCTAGGCGTCGTTTCGCCTTCTGCTCCTTCTGGTACTTATACCAGGCTTTAACATGAGCGCTCTGCTGGATGGCGTGAGCGCGGTGGGAGGTGGTCAGCCTCGCCGATTCCTCATTGTAT
The DNA here is from genome assembly GCA_003316615.1 of Amanita pseudoporphyria. Taxonomy (NCBI): domain Eukaryota; kingdom Fungi; phylum Basidiomycota; class Agaricomycetes; order Agaricales; family Amanitaceae; genus Amanita; species Amanita pseudoporphyria. The sequence continues at coordinate 1,058 of QFEO01004967.1, read as the reverse complement.
GCCCTGACATTGGGCGCGACTTCTGATGTGAACAGGGCAACAGCTTGCCCGAGGGTCATGGAAATATGTGGTACCAGGTAATTGAACCTGAACCATGTCGACTCAACCAGAGGAGTCGTCTTAGACATGATGGTGGTAATAGTTGTAATGGTTGGTCCTTCGGTTTGTATATGTACGTGCATATGTCTGATGCTGTACGCTTCACTGCAGGAGACTCCCAAATTGGGTTAGCTCGACTGCACAGGTTTTTGAGGGAATTAAGCTAGTGGATCCTTTTCTTCTGCTAGATGCTTCCTAGTTAGGAAGGATGTCGACTCTTCACTCGCCAGGTGACACACGTTTCCCACGTGGTACACCAGATCCAGTCAGGGTCAAGATATGGTACGTCGCCGTCGCACCCCTGCACTAGTCTTCGATTTAGAGTCTTGAAGAGGTTCTGACACCCTACGAACGGACGTTTTCTTCTACGCGATAGTGTGCCCAGGTTTTCAGCCTACGGCGACAACAAATGTCAAGCCAACGGCACACCACTCCTTGATACACACTATGGAGCTCGCCGGCTCGGAAGGTAGAGTTGGGGCTGCCTAGCGGTCGCGAGTTATGTGTGAGAGCGAGAGTAATACTTTCGTGGTTATGTCAGAAGGCGCAGATCACCCCCAGGCTCACACAGAGTCTCTGGCTGCTAACCCTACACAAGGGAAAAGCGAAGATGATGATAGAGCAGAGACGACCACGAAAGTGGGGATCGCCTTCTAACTACTACACTTATATACTACTGGTACAGGGTAAAGTAAACATATGTAAACGAAGACATGTGTAAGTCGTGTGGCGCATAGCCTCACATAGCCATAGGTAAAGGAACATGAATAGGGGTAAATAGCGACAGACCTCATCCTATGTCACACGTCACTAGCCGTGACCAACTGCCATAATGGGGATTCGAGTATATCTTGTTGTTAAGTCCATAGAAAAGGTTTGATTTCGTAACAGTAAGTCCACCAAGTAGTACTATTCTGCACGGAAACTTGATTATGATTCGTCATATAGCCTTTCACATA
>QFEO01004961.1:0-11147 GCA_003316615.1 Amanita pseudoporphyria | reverse complement strand
AGGAACATCGTGAGAAAAAGAGAAAACGTATCGTAAGTCGTTACTGTAATATCGTTTAATTGTAACATTTGGTGAAAACAGCTATTAGGGGAACTACAAAGTATTAGCTACAGAAATGATAACTTTTACTAATGACTTACCTTTTCCTGTCCCTTCATTGAAAAACTTAAGTTCTGCTTTGGGAAGTGGTCTAGGGCTATCCATGGGGATGCAATACCTACATGGATTTGTTAGATTACAGTATAAAATAAAGGAAGGAATTACCAAATGGCATGTAACTGGTCTTTCAGTTCCTTTGAAGCAGATTTTTTCTTGATAAAGCTCATAACCTTCTTTATCTGACCAACTGTACCAGCTTCAAATCCCTGGGAATCATGGAAGACAAAGTTACTCCCAGGGTAGGTAATCTGATGCTCAATGTCGTGTGTACCCCTCTGAATGGATAATTAAAGGGTAGTGGAACAATGTACAGGGTAACTCACATATATTGATGGATTAAGGTGCGCCAAAGGCGGCTGTTTTTTACCGTGAGGCAATAAGCGGCACCAGCCTGTCTCTGACTTCGGTCGCCAGTTTTCTGTGATTTCGACACCATCCTGATCATATACGATGGGTTTTGTCCCGTGCGCCACACCGCACATTTTCTCAAGTATTGTTGTTTTACCAGCATTTGCCCTCCCAATGACGAGAACGCAGACATCAGTGAACCCAGGGTGCTCCAGGGTGTTACAGAGTGTTACAGGGTGCTATGGGATGTTACAAACATGGGCACCCATGTTACAGGGTACTATGGAACTCCCTGTAACATCCACCAGAGTTTGCTGATGGAAGCGAGGGCATTCGTAATGTTGCTTCAAGATGCGGACAAATGTGGGATCTATATAGCATATGAAACGAATTAATCTGTGTCACTACTTCATTATTATGACGGCAGTAAGCGCACCTAAGAGTGCATTAAGTCGATTTCGAAATTTATCACTGAAGAGCCAAGTCTAGCATGCACCCAAAGCTTCTTCCCGTGAGCCTTGAGGACGGCTTGTCGACATGATGCATAGGTAAAACAAAGATGCAGAGTAAGACGCAGAGCGAACTGGCTTAAAGCGATGGGTTGACAGTAAGTGGTCAAGCTGGGGAACAGGGCGAGCTTAGCTTGGTAAGCTTGGGAACGGTCTTCATCCCTGAATTGTAGACGCTCGTGCATCACATGAGATCTAAAGCACATCGATGCTCTGAGACTTTAGCCCACCCAATGACGGAGCAGACTCTGTTAGTTACCGTTTGACCTACTATGCACCGACTTGTGTTGGGTTTGCCTTGGTATCTCCTCCAGTTAGCAGTATTCTATATTAACCTTGGTTTTTGGTCATCTCTGCCGTTCTCACACTCTGACAGTCGTGGATAGCCAACAGTGTATCATCACTATTTGCGTCGAGCCTATCGTGTCAATGTTCTTTAACCTATTCCCGGCTACGTCTTAGCAACAATTTTTTTCAGGGCTCTGTAACTGGAAAGTAAGAATCACGCAGAAGCATAATGTGATGGAAAAAAAAGGAGGTAGCCTCACAAGGAAACGCTTCCCAATTCCAGCCCGAATGAGCCCATTGAATTGCTACTTGACACATGAAAAGGCCGAAGATAGTCGCCGACTATTATCAATTCGATAACGGCATTTTCGGACTTTATGTGCAGGACCTCACATTTTCCAAGATTGAAGCCTTAATCTTTGGTGCAGCCTGTGCTGGGCAAAGTTCGTACTACCTGCAAAATGCCCATGCCGGCTTCCTTAGAGGTTGTTAAATTCGTGTGCAAAGTGTCGTAATGCGGGGAACTGGCTGTGGTCATGCCACTTTACCAAGTGCGGAAGAGACTACTCCACCTGATCAGTACCTGTGAATGATTTACCTGTATGCGCGGTCAGCTGTGTCGCCACGTTCAGAGTTTCTCAGTGGCTGTGGTGGCCTATTTATCGTCTGTCGCTCCTGACATACATCAGGTATTCGTCATATTTTGCTTTGGCAGCTTTGGCCGCTCACCAAAGCGATCAAAGTAACCAAAGCAGGCAAAGTGCGCTCTGGCTTTTTTGCGACAGGTACATTGCTCTTAAAGCTGATTAAATGGCTCTGAAAGCCTTCTGGCTGCTTTCAAAGAGGTTTTTCATCTCACTTGAGTATTCACAAATGGCTCAAAATCCAATAAAAGTTTTTCTATTGAGGCATTACAACGGAATACAACTGTTCGTTCTGATAGCTACTGTAGGAGGCAATTGATGAATGCAAGTGATAGCGTTGCTGGAATGGCTGGAAGTGAATAGTGATGGTGTACGAGAGTGCAGCGGCGCTTCGGAATTCTAGAGAGCGAGCGATAACAAATTACTTTGCTCTAGGATGAAATCAGAACTAAAATATCAGATGATGCAACTGAGAGTTACTGTAATATGATCTAAGCGAGAATCATAACAAAGTCACCATCGGGATCCTCCTCTTCTTCCTCTTCTTCAACAAGGGTGGCGGCACTTACTGAGTGAACTCGAGACTGGTTCCTTTCAGTAAAGAAGTGCTGACGAGCATCGAGGATGAGCTTATTCCATTGATCATTGCTCAAACTCTTCAGCGTTTGGACAAATATGGTTGAGCGTCGGATGCATGTCGTCGTCTTCTTTCCACTCGTTGCGCCATCCTTTTTTGCCTTGACAATGATGTCGCCGTAATTATCTGCTGAAAACTTTTGTATCTTTTCCTCCACTAATTCTCCGGTTCGCCAGTGTTCGAGCACCTGGCCGATCTAAGATAGTTAGTTTGGTATGTAACTGGTACGCATCACATACCACTTGCATAGCCATGATGAGAGCACCAACAGGCTTCTCGCTCCCATGATCATCATCATGTTCTCCAAGTTGCTTCAAGTGGCCGTTCGCGAAGGCACTGAGTTAGTGATGTGCAGGGCCCGGCCCAAAGCCCTGAAGCCCCGGCTGCCGAGCCCTTGAAGCCTGAGCCAGGCCGGGCCTTACTGACGGCTTCATAGGGCTCAAGGCTCGGCTTGCATTTTTAGAAGCCTGAGCCGAGCCCTGAAGCCGCGGCTCAGGTCACACTGTGACTGGTGTTCTCTCACCCGGCTTTCTTCCACATTCTCGCTCCCTCAGGAGTCTCCCTTGTCTGCACCTTGCCATGACGAATTAGTATAGCTGGGACAAACTCGGCCGGACTCGATCATAATCTCCCAGTTTGCATGGTATCACCAGATGGTCTAGGGCGAGGACTCCAATGGGTTCCATATGTTTTTTGTCTACATTTGTTATTTTCCATGTACTGTACAGTTTATTCAAGCAGGCTGATATACTTTAAAATACAGATTAAGCGCATGGCCATGCACGGCTGTCAAGGATGACATCGATGACATCGATGACGGCTGACACCGCCTTATTCCCACCATGCCCAAAGCGATTGCTGACAGCATCCGGAAAGCTTCTCGACACCTCTAACTCGGCTGCGCCCACCCTCTCTGCTCATAAAGATGCAATTGAAGCAAAGCGAGCCAATGAAGCCACTAAATCTAAATCAACACCATCTGTAGCCGTAGCATCCGATCGGACTGAATCGGCAGTCCCGAGAAGCTCGACTCCTTCATCTCTTTCAATTGCAGACAGTTTGCAAACCAGTTCTGACTCAGATCTCGAGTCACAACAACCCTGTAAGCTTTTCAACACGGCGTGGCACATGCTATACTGATATTTGATACTAGGTAGGAAGAAGTCACGCATCCAGCTCATATCTGATGACGAGAATCCCACTTCGACCGAGAACGCTGCCCTTTCTATCCAGAATCATGTATCTGTCGAGAACCTTGCACAAGAGCCCACAACTCAATCAGATGCTATCGATGCCATTTCTTCTCTTCATCTTATCAAAACAATGGCAAGAGCTACCGAAGCTGTTACTTATGCACGTGAGTGACACCTGTTCCATATTATTGTCATACTGACTTGAATTCAGCAAAAAATCCATTGCGAATCCGGTGTCCCTGGTTGCTGATGTGACGACGCTGAGACGGCACATGCAATCTTGCCATAAAGTGCATCATGAAACACATAGTTTGATATAGCTAATGACTAGTAATATCATTGCATCGTTCTAGGGAGCATATCAGAAATGGGCTGAAGCAAATAGTTTCTTATCAATGCTACCAAAGGACAGCGAAAAACGTCGTAAAGAAGCACTTGCCAATAACCAGCCTCGTCTCGACCCACACCTTCGGGAGAAGCCACTGAAAGAGTCAGTTGTACCATATAGCGATGAGCGCTTTCGTGATGCAGCCATTGAGTGGCTTGTGTCAACAGATCAGGTATACATCTCTTGAAATTGATACTAATTTACTAATCACGTGAATTGCAGCCTATCCAAGCATTTGAACACCCATCATTTCAAAGTATGATTAACATAGCAGCCCGTGCAACTAATGGAGTTAAAATTCCTGACCGCCATCAAACTCGACAAGCCGTAATTGTTGCATTCAAGCAGCAGTTGGTGGCACTTCGTGGCAAGTTGAATGTATGTGAAATTCAACACCACTAGCATCATGTGCTAACATTATACTTAGAGTGCGAAGGGAAAGGTAAGTATAACATGCGATGCATGGCAAGCCTCCAACAGTGACGGATACCTGGTGGTGACTGGATCTTGGATAGAAGAAGGAAACGGCAAGTGGCAAGTTCAAATGGCACTGTTTGGCTTTGTACAGCTGAACAATGCACATAACGGGACACGACTAGGACAAGCACTGTTCAAAATCATATCACGGCTTCATATAGGCCATAAAGTACGTGTACTGAGTCTTTGTACTAATGTGATGCTGAGTCTAGGTATAAATACGTGCATTGTCTAGATTGGATGGCTGACCTGTGATAATGCGTCAAACAACAACACTATGTTCATTGAGTTTGCAAAGCACATCTTGGCATCTAATGGAACGATTCTCGATCCAGAGGTCCATCGCATCCGGTCAGTCCCCTAATCATTGCTATAGTTCTTAGTAACCATAAAACAGGTGCCTTGCACATATCATTAACCTTGCAACGCAAGCTGTAATAACAACATACAGCAAATCGAAGCATTACAATCATGCAGAGCCTGAGATGGACCTCACTGCCACTGGGTTTGAGCGGGATGGAGTTGGACTGGTGCGGGCAATCTGTGTGAAGGTATGATCTTGTTGCTATATGTTCACTTTGACCTCAACCTTGATTCTTAGGCTCATTCTTCTGCAAAACGCAAGCAACTTTTTATTGACATTCAAAAGCGGGGAGGAGCAAAGAACGTTTATCAGCTTCTGCTTGACATGCCTGTGCGCTGGTCATCAACATATGTCATGACATCACAGGCTGAAGTGCTGTGCACAGTATGTAAATCTTATATAGCTAAAAATGCAACAGCGCTAACAAATTGTACTAGTTTGTTGATACGTTTGTATATGAAATTGGACGAGAGGAGAAGGATCTTGCAAAATGACAGAAGATAGATGATTTGCAGCTCTCAGACCATGAATGGGAACATGTACGGTTGTTTAATGATCTTCTTGCTGTAAGACATACCATTGATCTGACATTCAACATTGCTGACATCATCTAGCATGCTGATAATGCACAACAGGCATTTTCATCTGATCGGGCAACAACACTTCATCACGCATTACCTGCTCTCGAAGCCTTGCACAAGGCATGGACCAAGCGAGCTGAGCACTCTAAATATTTTGAATTTGTCCCTGCCCTCAATGCCGGTCTAGCAAAGATTGAAGAATACTACCAACGCACGGCTGAAAGTGATGCCTATACATTTGCTATGTGTTCGAATCCCTGTCTTTAAGAGTCCTCGTTCTTCTAACATGGTTATTTGTTTCAGTGCTTGACCCATCACAGAAAACGGAACATATTTGCAAATACTGGGGTGACGACAAGTTGCAAAGACTACTCAAAGAGGCTGAAGAAACGGTTAGTAATCATATTCCAGGGTTTTCTTCGTGAATGCTAACAACCATTTTGGACAGTACAAGAAGTACTATCTTGAGATGTATGGCAGCAACTCAGTGCCAGCCCCACCACAACAAACCAGCAAGTCTGCAATGCACAAACTTGGTATACTAATCCGTGAGTTATCTGATGATGAAGATGATGCTGAATCCTCACCAGCTTCCCTTATTATGCCTGAGGATTTACATGCACCATGGCAAAAGGATTTCAATGGATACTTGAACTCAAAGGATCAGCTCGGTAATATGACTATTACTGAGTGGTGGGGCGTAAGTTTTTGTTGTAGCTTACAATGATTATTATAATCTGATTGTGAAATAGTGGAATGCTACTCGGTATCCTGTTTGGGCATCTCTTGCACGCGACATACTCCCTGTTATGGCGTCATCTGTTTCTAGTGAACGAGCATTCTCTTCTGCAGGAATCACCATTACTAAGCGCCGTAATCAACTAAAACCAGACATTGTGGAGGCACTACAATTTCTGAAGTGCCTATACCACCATGATCTGCTATTTCGTGAGGAGGCTAGTACTCAATTTGAGGTGGCATCTGAGGATCTTGATACCGACGATATTGGTGTAGCAGAGAATGAAAGCTGGGATAGAATGGTTGAGGATCTCGATGATGAGGGCTACATAGATCATGATGGAGATGAAGTATTCATACAAGAAGTAGAATAGGTGCTATGTACCCAGTACTAAGCCCTGGCCTAAATACCAAGCCTCGGCTTTTACTAAGCCCCAGCCTGAGCCTGAGCCGGGCCTGAGCCGGCTGTGAGCCCTCAACTGAGGCCCAGCTTATACTTATTTCAAGCCCGAGCCAGGTGAAGCCAAGCCCAAGCCGGGGCTTTTGAGCCGAGCTGGGCCGTGCACATCACTACACTGAGTACAAGAGCACCTCTACCAAAGCCCTATACCCATGCGTTAGTCAATAGATGGATATCCCTTGATCTTGGAACATACCGTGCTGCTAACTCCATCATTCCAGTCGGCCCATTGGTATGCGTACGTGTAAAGGTCACTTCCTGGCTGTATTGGCCTTTTTTGAAGATATGCCTCGACCTGTTCTGCAATAAGGTCCTTCATCGTGAGCCCAGGGCTTTCGCGAACAATCATTTCCATCACACCCTTGTTTGATTTGAAGAATTTCTCGATGGCTTCAAATGCCTTGCTTCCAATATTGTTACGCCAGTTTCGCAATCAAGCAGTAACCTCAATCCTAGTTTAGTAATATGCACCTTTCAGTCAACCCAACGATACGCACCAATCCAACCCATGGTCCATCTTCCACTACCTTATGCATGCCAGCTCCATAGACCTCATCAACAATAGCCTGCACTTGATCTGCATCAAGGTTGCTCCACGGATCAAGAGCGGCGGCCTTCATGCGAGCAAGCGGTGCGACCCTTTCTGTGAACAACTTTTGAGTGCATGAATCCACGCCGAGGTGTACAAGTTTCCATTTGTCATCGCCATCACACATTTCCTTCATCTTTCGTGTGGCAGTTGGATTATCTTCAACTTTAATGTTGGTCTAGAAGTTTTCTAGTCGTAAAAATTAAACGAAAGAGTCAAAACTCAATGTATCCCTTATTTTTCCTTGTAATACTAGAGGTGGGTTTGGCTTTGATAGCATGAGCTTTGATGTCATCCGTTTGGCCTTCAGGAATGGGCCCGCCAAATTGTGCCATTGAATCCGGATCGTCAGTGGCAGCCAAGCTCACACCAGCCATGAGTTTATTCATTGTAGAACGTGTGCCGCAATCCCTGACCATGTTTTCCCATTCTGAATCAATCCCATGGTCGATATCATTCTTCTTGGTTCTTTTGGATGATCTGATGGTTGTCGGGCAGGACAAAACTGTTTGTGCAACTTGGCTCACTTACTTTCCTTTCTGGGATGAGTCATCGTCAAACTCCGCTGGTTTACGCTTGATGGCTGCCGTGACTCCAGCATCTTGAGTATTGCGCAACGCATTAATGTCTTTGTGCCCAGGCTTCTCTACCTTTTTCTTGGCTGCTCTCTTCTTTGCTCTCCTTGCTTTCTTCCTCGCCTTCTTCTTTAATTTCTTTGCCGCCTTTTTCATGTTCCTCTCATCGTCATCACTTGTGTCATTGCTGGAACTCGAGCTAGAGTTGTTGGAATCAGAGCTATCAGAGGTGTCGGAAACCTCCACAGCTTTTGTCCTATCTATTCATATGAGGAGCATAACAAGGAGGACGCAAAATAAGTGAGTAGGCTTACTAGTGCTCGCTCTATTTGAACAGGACTGAATTAGAGCAGGTTTTGGCACTATCCCTGGCCATTGATTATCAGTAGATATATGTGCACTGGAACTGGTCGACTGACCAGGATCATCATCTGTAAAGAAGTCAGCTTCACTGGCAACTTTCTTTTGCAATACTGGACAAATGAGTAAGTTTTTACGACGCATATAGTGAGCTCTACTTACTTTTTGGCTTATTAGGAGTTGATTCATGAAGACCGCAATTGAATGCTTCATCTTCAAGACGATTTCTATCTTCAATTTCCGCTACTCGCTTCCTAGCTTGGGCCTGTTGCTTGTCCTGAAGAGTTTTGAGCGCAGGATTATCCTGAGAGGTAGGCGCTTCGGTCTTTTTGGCAGCTCACTCACACTTTCCAGGACTGAGGTCTACCAAGCCTGGGTGAGCATTCTTGTTGGATGCGCGTGTTGCTATTGTGCGAGTTGTTGGCATGAGAGGTATCTTAGGGGGTGTCATGATAAGCAGGAGATGGTTGAGGATCAGGTGAAAGAGGGAAGATGAAGCCTTGGGGCCTACGACAAGTGCTATGTCTAAAAAAGGAAGAATACGACTTGTTTTTTTACGCATCAATCATATTGTGTCACACTCCTCTAAATTTCATTGTCATGGGTCGCTCAACAGGAAAGCGCGTTACACCCTGTCATGTTCAGGGCTGCTGGTTTGTTGGCACAAACATTGGAGGGATGAAGAATCATCTCAGGACTCATGCACCTGAGCTAAGGATCCAGCGCCATAGGGAACAGCAAGCGCATCGTGAACACACTAATGCTGACGACATTGATGGTAACACTTTTCAATTCAACGACTTACATGGGAACGGCGAAGAAGACGATGACAACCATGATGAAAGTGATGACCATGATGACAAAGTCGACAATCATGGCCAGCATTCATCCAACACACCTCGTGTCAATCTCAGCGCTACAGAGGAGATTCAATACCATCCTATTATTAATGGTGCGCCCCAATTATGATCATTATCAACCTGATACTTATAGTTAGCCAGGCTGCTGCCAAGATGCACTGGGGAATCCTTTGCCTCCAGACGCACCGCTGCCACCTTGGGAGGAGTGCCTACCCTTGGATTACTCCCCATTCAGCTCACAGGAGTCATTTCTCCTTGCTGATTTACTCTTCAGATGCACTCAGATGTCGGCTGGTAATATCGACGATCTTATGGAGTACACCACTTGCCTTGTCCCACCCGATCAAGACCCCCCATTTTCAAACTCGCGTGATCTCTACGAGACAATTGATGCTGCAAAATTGGGCCAAGTACCCTGGCGCTCCTTCATGCTTTCTTATCAACCTACAGAAGGTGAAAACATAAGCGATGTCCCATGGAAGTCAAAAACCTTTGAAGTTTGGTTTCGCGATCCACAAGAAGTACTCAAAGTCCAGCTGTCAAACCATGACTTTGCAAATGAGATGGACTTCGCAGCGAAAAAAGTTTTTGACATTAAAACTAAGCAACACTGCTACCAAGATTTTATGTCAGGAGAATGGGCATGGGAGCAATCGGTTCGTTGTCATTCAATCTAAAACCCTGTAGTCTGACTCTTATACAGGATATTCTTGCTGAAGATGCACAAAATCATGGTGCTGTTTTTTGTCCTATCTTTCTGGGTAGTGATAAGACGACCGTATCTGTTGCAACCAGGCAAAATGAGTATTATCCGCTCTACATGTCAAATGGTTTAATATACAATACTGTACAGCAAGGGCATCGAAATGGTGTTTCCGTGATTGGATTCTTAGCCATTCCCAAAAGTAAGCAAGCTTGTTTTCATCATACAAGTGATCGTCTAATAATCAAATGAAGCGGATTGTGAACATGATGACTCAAAAGAATTTCGGGAGTTCCGGAGAACAATTTTCCATGCATCGTTGAGCCACATCCTGGAGCCGTTGAAGGAGGGAATGAGCAAACCAGTCTTGTTGCGTTACGCAGATGGGTATTACCGGTGGACGCTATATGGTTTGGGCCCATATATTGCAGACTACCCAGAACAGGTCTTACTGTCCTGCGTAGTGCAAGATTGGTGCCCTAAGTGAGTATATATAAGTTTATGAATGCTTGGGCTGGCTAACATCTGATGTAAGATGTACCGCATTCAACAAAGACCTTGATGGAAATACTGGAGGTCGGCGTTCTCATGAACACACCGAGGCACTCATGGATGCATTGGATGAGAAAGTTCTATGGTTTGATTATGGAATTGTTTCCAATATTATGGTATGTCCTGCTCACTTCGTGCTGTACTTTTACAATTCTGATGTAACCATAAGCCTTTCACACACAAATTCCCTCACACTGATATTCATGAACTCCTTTCCCTGGATATCTTACATCAAATGATTAAAGGAACCTTCAAAGACCATTTGGTGATGTGGGTAGAGTTGTACATCAAGTTAGTAAATACACCTCGGGTGTTACGAAACCAAACCTTTTCTATGGACTTAACGACAATGTCTACTCAAATCCCCATTATGGAAGTTGGTCACGGCTTGTGACTCATGGCTACAGATGAGGACCGTTCTCTTTGTTCTTCTATTTATCTTTGTTTTACTCTCTATTTACTTACACAGCTGTGCCAAGGCTATGCGACATGCATACCACACATGCCTTTGTTTACTTTTGTTTACTTTACTCTGTACCAGTAGTATATAAGTGGTGTAGTTAGAAGGCGATCCCCACTTTTGTGGTCGTCTCTGCTCTATCATCATCTAGCTTTCCCTTGTGTAGGGTTAGTGGCCAGAGACTCTGTGTGAGCCTGGGGGTGACTTGCGCCTTCTGACATAACCACGAAAGTTTTACTCTCGCTCTCACACATAACTTGCG
>QFEO01004944.1:0-17498 GCA_003316615.1 Amanita pseudoporphyria | reverse complement strand
GAATGTTGATTCATCATTCACTAACGTTGGTTTCGATAGGCCCGCTGGCTTCTATGGCAGCTCCATATTGAACGTAGTGCGGCAGGTGTGTTATCGTATCATCGAAATGTGTAGTGTTTTACACGGGGTTGGTTTAGTACTGGCTTGATAGCTATGGTAACATTCGGTATACCAATTCTTCGTCTACAAGATGCTGCTTGTTCACTTTCGTCTTACCCACAGATATCCATATGGCACATCACAACAGAGCAACACGATCGTTATGATTCATGATGCATTCCAACCTCCTAGTTATTGGAGCGGCTTCCTGGCCCCTCCTAATTATCGGGGCGTTATTATAGACACCCATATTTATCAAATGTTTACCCAATCTGTGAGTATGCAAAGCGTGAACTTGGGAATCATAAAGTTCATTGGAAAATCAGGGCGTATCCCAGAGTCAGTCTCAGCATATTCAAACCGCTTGCGGCGCAACTTCGACCTTGCAAAGTTTTACTCTCTGGCCAGTCGTGGGCGAGTGGACGCCTGCCATGACAGATTGTGCCAAATATCTGAATGGTCGTGGTGTCGGTGCTCGTTACGACGGAACAAAACAGGGATCCACTCGTGTTGGGAGTTGTGCAGGATTGACAGGGAAGGCATCAACGTTCAGCTCCAGCTTTAAGACGTTTTTAAGACAGGCGTGGGAAGCACAGGTTATCGCGTTCGAGAGCGGCGGTCAGGGTTGGCTGATGTGGACATGGAAGACAGAGAGCGCGGATGAATGGTCATACAAGGCAGGTTTAGCAAATGGCTGGATCCCACAAGACCCGACGAATTACAAATACCCTAACATTTGCGGTTGATCTGCATGATGCACGATCGTACGAACCAATGATTCATTTTACGGACACCCGAACCCCGTTCATTGCATCAATGATGATCACGATATTTTCGCCTTTACGACACCATGGTGTATGATAAATATCGGACCGGAGTATGTAAGTAGGGTGAAGCACCTTCACCATAGCACGTAACCACCGAAAGACAGAAGTGTTATAGGTCAAAGTACCAGGTAATAACAGGATAATGTATTTATCTAAAGTATGATTGATCAATAGCCTAACAAGCCAGTAAGGATTCCAGATATAGTATTATCCAATAATCAGTCATGTGCAGTGGTTAACTGTCGTCCAAGTTCCGATATTTTACCTTTTTATACAACCCGGTGATTATATCGTTCGCAGTTAGAGTGATGATACTGCACAACCATTTGTTATGAGAAATGGAAGGGAAATGAATGTGACAACTTACGTGTGCGGACCAATGCGGAGTAAATGTGCTGTGGATCCTATGAACTTGTCAGGACAGGAATATCTCATTTTCTCGTTGCATATACGTACCTTTGTACCAACCACGTATGCCTTCCGTTTTGAGGGTTTTCCATAGACAATCGATTGGATTCTTGTACAATGTGCCTATTGTCCTTCCATCCGGTAATTGAGTAGTAGGTTGGTTATACATCCGAGTCGTTACCTAAGTTGGGTTGTAAGGGCAAGCTGGGTCATGATGACATGTTGACTTACTGTATCTGCCGGTTGCATCACGAGACACTTGAAAGGTCGTATTAGTTTGTGTCTGCTTGTCCGGAGATGCTACTTACGACACACAGGCTCGAAATCGAGCTGCTAACTAAGAATGTCCAGGTGCTTTCAGCTGGCATGATTCCATGCTTCACCAACGCGTTCTTGGCGACATTGTAACTAGGAAGTTGCACCTAGTGTCCCTCGGAGATGAGCGTTATTACCTCACGAAAAATGCGTAACTTACTGACGAGCCCATTGAAGTACGCAGTATAGAAGCATCCATTCCACGGAGGTACCCGCGCAAACCTTCCGTACGGAAGATTGAGGACAAGGCATCAGAGGAATTCTTGTAGTAACGCTGAGCGCCAACTGGAAGCGCAGGCGAATAAGCCTGGTGGAAGAGTCATTCCCGTGTTCTTCGAACTCAAAGATACGAACCTGCATCCGTGCCTTGATCAAGAATAAGGGATTCCCAAATACAGCTGAAGGATTAAAATAAGCCCCAGCAAGACCGTAGCACTTGCAACATACCGCCTACGGCACCACTGGAAGCACCTGCGATAACGGATGTCAGAGGTACATGAGTCTCAGTCGACCAGCCAATTAGCTTGTTTAAGTTGTGCCGAATTGGTTCGTAGAATCCTGCGATACGAATATAAGTTGATGATTAACCTGAAGCCTATGGTAAAGTAACCTAATCGGCAGCCGTTCATCACAATCTTCGTTCAAGCACGTAAATATGTTGAACGGTAACATTTTGAGTGAAGCTTACTTGATACGCATACTGGTAAGGTTGGTGAGTCGCTGGGCAAAGACTAGTATATACAAACTCACTGCAGTTGCCAAGCCTCTCTGCAAGCCTCGGACGCCCTCATTCTTGAAGGTCTTCCTGAGCACATCCAGCACATTATTGTAGACTTTTACGCTGGTTGTTTTTGCCAGCTCTCCCTGCAGCTGCAACCGAGTTTTGGCTACTTCCGCTGGGTTGGATACGGTCACCTAAGGCTGCATGAGGCGAATAAGAACGGAGAGGTGTGGCTAGATACAGACGGCAAGGCATGCAGCGATTCCACCGCAGATAAAACCCTCTGCAGTTGACAGACGCCTCGGTGGTGGTGCGGCCGCAACAGGAGAGGGCGCAGACATGAACTTTGAAGAATATGCAAGAGCATGCGGCGGCGGGGCAAAAATCAGTGATCACGTGAGGAGACACACTAGGCGGATCAGAGTCGTCGCAGAGCGCAGATGCACGGCTTCCTCAGCGCGCCGGCGGTCGTCTTTGTCGGCGCGCTCTCTGTTCTGCTGCCCTTTGTCTTTCGTGTCTTCTCCTCGCCCTGGCTCTTGCTCTTCCTCTCCCCTCTGTTGCTCTCCTGCTTGTTCCTCGCTTTCCTCGCCTTTTTTGTATATCTAGCACATGTACTTGACACCACTCGACGTCTTGTACGTCCCGATCTCGCTGACGTTGCCCAACCTCTCGCCTTCTCTACCCCTGCTGCCTGGCAGGCTGTCACAACCCGGTCTCGATGGTCCCTGAATGAACCCCCGACTCTGCCTCCCTTGCTTCCAAAGGCTCCCCAACTGTCCAAAGCACTGAATGACGTAATCTCTCTCGTAGTGAGAGATTTTGTGCGGTCCTGGTATCAGGAGATATCATCCTCTCCTGCCTTTCCTCAAGCTGTGACAGTGCTCATGCACCAGTCCTCGCAAAATCTAGTCAACAGAGTTGAAGCAATTGATATTCCGGCATTCCTTGTTAGACGGATACTTCCCAAGGTCACGGCCCACATCGAGTTGTTTCGACAGTCGGAAATTGCGCTGCGTGGTGCTGATCTCGAGCGCCGTCTGACACAATCTGATGAACTCGACCTTCTTCTTGCAAATAAGTACGCCGTCGGGGGCTCCGGAAAATTACACCCTGCGATCGAAAACTTGTCTACAACGTTCACGAGGCAAACGGAGGAGGCGCATCTTCGACAGCTGGCAGAACGAGTGCTACCTTTTATACTTCCCGAGAAGGATGCAAAAAGCAAGGCCCTTACTATCATCGTCCGTGAAATCGTAGCGTGTACTGTGTTACACCCAATGATAGATATGATATCCGATCCAGATTTTTGGAACCAGGCCATTGATCGGGTAGTATGTAACTGTCCTATACGACTCTGTATATGCGCTGAAAGCCACCTGGATTGTAGGCTGGCGCTGCCATTCACCAACAGTACGTTGCAATAAGTACGACGAGCAGCCTGTCTCACGCTTTCATTTAGGAAGCTTATAAGCAAAATTCGCAATGTTCTTGAATCGCAATCACCGCAAGTTCGTCAGAATCCGAAAAGTACGACAGATACAATAACTATCCGCACCGATATCCGCCAGTTCGAGTCTTTCCTTCGCAGTATCAACAGATGTGTATCGCTTCTAGATGCTAGAAGGTTGAAGAATGATGTTGTTGGAGAGATACGAAGAACTCGGCTACTCTTGGGTACTTTCTAAGTATCCCTCAAGCGTAGAATAAATTCTTACAAGGTCTTTTGTAGCCAATCACGAGAACGAAGACTGGATCAATGGCCAGAAAACGGAAGACGTAGTAGCTTTTCTTGACAGGTTGTATACCGCAAAGCGTAAGGTAGAGGAACGAATTGTTGTTCTTGGGGGCGGAGACTCCCCGGTATGTCTTCACGTACTAATGCCGATAATCCGAGATTGAACTCGCCCTAGAAACAGTCATCATTCACGGAGACGCATCCAAAGTCAACCTTAAGTCTACGCGACATTTTACGAAATCCCAACTCTCTGTCATACTTCATGGAGTTTATGGACCGTCGACATCGGTCTTTACTGGTGCAGTTCTGGTTAACAGTGGAGAGCTTTAAAAATCCGCTTGAATCCGTTGATTCAGATTCTTCGGAAAGTGAAAGTGAACCGATTCAGGTGGCCTCCATTACGCCTACGGTAACGGAAGATATATCAATGATGCACGACTTATATTTTTCCAGTTCCAATCGCCATCCGGCATTGGCCTTCATCTCAGATAAATACGTTGATGTGATTCGAGATTTCGCTCAGAATGAGTCGAACCCCTCGGCGGCATCCCAAAGAAGAGTCAGGCGATGCGTTATGCTGGCTCAAAAACAAGTTGAGCGGGCAATGGAACAAGATTTTGAGAGCTTTGAGCGATCCGAACTCTGGTTCAGAGCTCTAGGCGATGCGGACTTCACTGACACCTCTCGTACCGATGAACCTTTGAGATTCCTAACACCAGTACAGGAAACGGACTCCATGTCCTATACACCTCCCAGTACCAAACCCCTGTTCAGAACTAATACCGGATCTACCACCCATCCGTTACCGCAACCTGACTTGCCTATGCGTCGAAGCATGAGCTCTGGCTCGAAACTGTCTTCACAAGGCAGTGCAATGCCAGATGCTCTTTCGCGGTCTACACCGTCGAATATAGAAGTCCTTATGTCACCCATTCCGGAGCCCGTCTCCGAGCCAGGTAGAACTCCTCTATTTAATGATCCAGAGGACGAAATGCAGCGAGCAGAAGAGAAGCGCATGGAAGCCATACATGCAGCTTTGACAGACATCGTGGCTCTGGATCGGTCGCAAAGAAATGCAAGCTCGAGCTCGGTGGACAGTCATGTTGGGGAGCGGCCCAAAAGCGGTGTTCACAGCACAGACCAGCGGAAGCGGAAACCCGTATTTGATGATGAGCCTGAGCAAGGTCTACAGGACGAAGACTCTGAGGCGGAAGATCGAGAATTTGCTCGTGAGACGTTTCAGCTGGCAGGCCCTGGCGACTTACAACTGTCGTATGAAATTACACGTCTGGAAGATAAAATATCAAAGTTGCAGGCTCAAGATAATATGCTTATCAGCTTGCTCAAAAAAGCTGAGTTGACTGGTGATACACGGGAACTGAAGCTTCTGAAGAAGTCAAAAGCTGCCATTCAACGCGAAATTAAGCAACTGCAATTCCAGAAGACTCAGTATGAGCAGCAAGAAGCAACTAATCGACTCCTGTCTGATCGCACACGAGTTTCACTTGTCAGTTCAACGACGGCCGATGAGGCAGGAAAGTCTGTTGTCCGCTACCTCATTGAAGTCCAGCAACTGGGGCCCGATGGTTCATTTACTTCTGGATGGGTAGTCGCAAGGCGGTACAACGAGTTTCTCAACATGCATACTAAATTACGGGAGCGTTTCACTTTAGTTCGAAATCTTGAATTTCCAGGAAAACGCCTCGTTACGCCACTGTCTAATATGTTTTTGGATAACCGAAAAACGGCGTTAGAAAAGTACTTGCAGGTAAGCCCCAGTTGATCTGTTTTTCCTTTTGAGCTAGTCACTGAAAATATGTTAAGAGCATTGTATCTATTCCCCTAGTTTGCGAAAGCGAAGAGCTACGTTCTTTTTTATCTCGTGACTCCCCTTCTGTCGCTGCTCGACATCAAGAGACAAGCGAAAAGACTTTCCCTGGGACTGACCTCGTTCGTACGGTTTATCGTTCTGTAGCTGAAAGCATAGACGACATGTTCTTCGGTCCTTCTATGCTTGATGTCATGATCCAACGCTTGACAAGACAAGCAGCAGAATTTGCTGGTATTGCAGGCTCCCGTATTAATGACGAGGATTATGTGGCGCAAGCCCTGAACGCAGCTGGCAAAATTGGATCTCTTTTGCAGTTACCCGGGGACCTGAAACCTTTGGAGGGTGAAACGAGCACATCCACCTTTTCAGCACCTATTTGCGACCTCATCTTAGCCGTCTTTGAACTCGACAGAAAAAACAATTGGCTTAGAAGACAGGCCATTGTGATTATCCTGCAGCAAGTGTTTGGCGAAACAATTGAAAGGTCTGAGATATTAATGATGAATTGGGAAAGTATTGACGCCAAGATAAAACAGGAAAATTCGGGACAAGGTGAAATTGTTCTTAAGTGAAGCAAGTGTCATGCCTTTTTTCTACCTTTTCCGGGACAGTCTTTGGCCTGGAGGTCAACTAGCAACGCCCCAACCTCCTCGCACATTAGAAGATAAATTACGTACCCGCGAAGAGGCCAACAGAAAGTTGTCTTCGCTCGTGCCAGATCTTGCGGCAAACATGATAGGACGTTCGAATGCCCGAAGAGGAGCACGAAGAATGTTTACTGTCCTCCAAAACCGACGTTTGAACCAACATATTGCCTATACAATACTGGACGAGGTAATTTTCATGACCAAACTGTCACTTTGTTTTTACTGATGGCGCGCAGATTGTTGCCACACTCTTTCCAGAAGCCTCTGAGGGACCTGCATCGTAGTCCATGCATGTAATGACATCTCATGATTCCATCACGTTTGGTACTAATAGCGGTTTATTATCTCGCTGTAATTCATGCTTACATACCCTTTATTACATCTGGCATCAATGTATCACCACTATCATCCGTTTTCGCCTGGGATTCAAAAGTATCCATTGCTTCGATAGCAGGATCTTTGGCTTGGTGCTCTGATGATGCACCCGCCTTTTTGGCCCTATGTCGATGGGACATGACCGAAGTTGCTTCCGGGTCATCGAATACCTTAATCGTGTGGAGAATGAATCCACCAGATCCTGACATGGACATTAATGGGTGTGTTCTGCCAGGCAAAACTTGATATTGTCGCAGCCACCCTTCGGTAACGTTGGGAAATAGATATTGTGAGAGTGGCCGTAGCTTATTTTGAAGATCGGCAAGCACCTGAAGACATGTCAGGTGCAAGGCTCTGGCCGATAGAGATAATAAAGTACCTGGACGTAAGGACTATGGACGACTATCGAAGCGGATCCAGTGAGGTATGGAAAGAGAGCTTCAAGGATAGAATAAGGGTCATATTCGCTAGCAACGACGAGCCTTTGGTATTCTAGGTTAGCAATAGAATGGCGGGCAAATGATTTGCTTCCTCACGCGTCAAATTCCCCGCTGAACAACTCATTTCGAGTCTCATTGAGCACTTCGTTTACTGCTTTTCGCTTTTTTAGTCGCGATTTTTGCCTCTCGGAGCGGACTTCCTCTGGCGGCAGCTCGGACGGAGGGACCACTGAACTTGATGTTAACTACGCGCATGAGAACGAGATGCTGCACTTACGGGGTTCGTGATCCGGGTCTGCAGTAGCCCAATTGAGCGTTGAAATGATCCCCTTTGTTTCCTCAGGTTTAAAGTTCATGTTACCCAATACTGGATATGCTGGAGGCGAATCTGTATCGCAGATCGTTAACAATTTCCCTTCCCCTGAGGCGGATAATGATTAAATGAAGTCGTGATTTATGGAGCCAGGAAAGAAACTTGCCTCCCAAGCGTTCAAGAATTCCTGCCACTACCAATCCCGAAGCGTCATCAACGGCAATATATCTTCCGCCAGGTCGTACGTTTGCCAGGCTGAGGATTTGCGACAGGGTGTCTGTCCGAATATCTCGTATCCGATCATGATCTTTCTCGAACCAGTAATTGCACACATTGTACAGGGTTGGTTCGATCGTTGTGAACGATTTGGAGTATCTGAAGGCAGAATTTGATGTCGCGTTCACCATGCTGGACGACGAAGCTCACTTAGCCTGTTTTCGTTTCTTGTATTTTTCCTTACTGTATTCAGTCTTCAGCGAATAGTTTGCATGCGTTTCAATTTGCTTTTTGATCATGTCCTGAGCATACGGGATTAAAGATCTGACTGTACAAGGGATATATGATACACACAGACGCGTGCACCCCTGCCTCCTTGAGAGCTTGTATCTCTCCCAGCGTCAGCGGCTGTACAAACTCTCCGTCATTTATATATTCATTCGTAGCATCCGTATCCTCTGCGCAAGTCGGAGACAGGTAAGGTCAGACCCAGAAAATGGGTAGAGGTCATCCTACCGACTTCCTGGACAGTGAGAGGTGGTACAATCCTTAGCTTCTTTTCCGCAATTTCATATGTCAGGCCGTAAGGCTGGCCAATTAGCTCATTGGCATGGAAAGGCCCGAATCTCCCTAGTGGTATGGTCCTTAGTGGTGTTAAAATTCGAGCACGAATTATACCTTACAAAACTCACGAATTTTTGTTGATCTTGACGCTGCGAACCTCAGCGTTCGGCAGTCGTACTAAGACGTTATCTCCCGCTCCTATGGTCAAAGGTTTTCTAAATTCGGTCGAAGAGTTTCTACTTGGCGAATTGTTGGACATGAGTGGATGTGGCAAGCTTCCGCAAGACAATTCACTCCTACGACCTGTAGGCCGCCTGCCTTGGATACGCCGCTCTAACGCTGCTTTGGCATTACATACTCTCGTATGACAGAACCCGGGACCACAGCCGCGACTTTGGATGCTCTGTTGAAGAGGCACCAGCAGGCGCCAACGTCGCTCCTCCCGAATGAACTTAACGATCTGGTCTCATCGTTCGTTCCTTCGCAACCAGAATCTCTCCGCTCCAAGGCATATCTAGTGCTCTCATCCCACTGTCAGAGTACCCGTACAGTCGAAGGAAAGCAGCCCGATCTAGCGACGGAGCATTTAGTTAAGGAGTTTGAACCTCCCATCGTAACTCGTTTGGATATGACAGATGAAGCTCCTGTTCTGGAGGCTGTATCGTTCTTCAGCGCCCTATTCCAAGTCGATTGGGAGTCTGCCTCTTTCATACTCAAAAAGGATGGTGTACTCTCAAGTGTAATGGACGCTGTTGATATCATACCCACTCCATCGTTGGGTCTCTCTATCGCGCAGCTTCTTGCCCAAGCATGTGGCCATAAACAATGCAGAGCAATCATCACATCAGAAATGATGGAATGGTTGCGGTCCAAATCTCGACAGATTCCTGCTGCTGCGATTGCTCTTATCAAGCTTTCCAGGGGGTTAGCAACCGATACCGTAGGAGCCGCTGAAGATGGAACACATATATCCACAGACATAAAAGAAGATGAGCTTGCCGAGTTAATGAAAGGGTTTGTCATACGTGGTGATAAATCATCCGCACACGATGCTATTGAAGGTCTCGCATATCTCAGTGCTGATCCCCAGATCAAGGAGCAGCTGTCTAAAGACAGTGTCTTTCTTAAAGCGATATTTAGTCTTGCACCTAATAGGAAGACAAAGTCTTCTGACGGTCCCAATAATTCATTGCTTTACGGTATCCTTCAACTCATCACAAACATATGCGCATATCGTCCGCAACTGACGGAGGAGCAACAGAATATCGAAAGACTGAGGAAGATGACAAAGTCGAACAATGTGTCGAGTCCCTCTGACGAAAAGTCAAGGTTGGATGACGACCGCTATGTCAAGGAGAGGGTTCGGCGACTGGTCGACGCAGGGGTGCTAGCAGTATTTGCTACTGCGCCGCCATATATGGATAGCCCTGCTATCAGACTGTGCATTGCAAAAGCGCTACTTAGTATCGTGGAGGACAAGGACCACAGAGGGAAGGTTCTTCAAAGTGGAGGTGCCAAGACTTTGGGACTTGTCATCAAACAAAGCTTTACGGCAACAAAAGATTCTAAACAGGCTGTGGGGAAAGACAACGTTCCTTTGGAAGCAATACAGGCATTAACTAAACTGGCCATAACGTCCTCTCCAATACAGGTCTTTGGCCCGAATGAAGGTGCAATGTACGACGCTGTCAGACCGTTTTCCGTCATAGTACAGCATGAATCTTCGACATTGCTGCAGCGCTTTGAAGCAATGATGGCGTTGACTAATCTTGCGACGCAAAGTCCCGAGTTGGCTTCCCGCATAGCGAAAGCAGATGGATTGATGAATAGAGTCGAATTATTACTGCTTGAGGATCATGTTCTAGTTCGCAGAGCTGCAATGGAGCTCATCTGCAATCTAATCGCTGGTTCCGATGACGTTTTCGAGAAGTATGGTGGCGGGGAAGACAGCGCGAAAACAAAGTCAAAACTTCAAATCCTGCTGGCGTTGTCCGACGTAGATGATGTGCCCACAAGAACAGCAGCGTCCGGTGCTCTTGCGACTTTGACCATATCGGCCAATGCCTGTCACGCAATAGCCGCGCTCCAGCAGGAACGTCACCGTGCATTGCTCATTCTTACGTTGTTGATCGATCCTTCGTCTGTCCCTGAGGACAAAAAAGGGGATTACGGTGAGCTCAAAAGTGAGATAGGTCTTGTACATCGAGGAGTAGTCTGCATTCGCAATCTATTCGCGAATTCCAGTGACGAAGGGACACTCAAAATATTGGCTAAGGAGGCACAGGAAGCAGGTTTGGCGGTAGCACTTAGTAGGGTGATTAAAGGCGAAGTTGGAAGGGTTGAGGATGGTATTCTACAACCAGCCATAGAGGCGTTGAAGCGAATCGCAGAGTATGTAAGATAACCAGAATCGGAGTGTAAAGGGCCGCGGCTGTCCTCACTCCGGTCACCTTACTCGTTCAGCAGTCTCTAAGACCATATACCAGCATGGTACGAATGCCGGCCTATTTCCGCTGTTACCCTTCACTATGTATCGTCAACTTAGGCGCCATCAAAGAAGGCGGGGAAGAAGGTCACTCCGGCATCCAAGAAATCGGCTGGAATGGGTAAGGTTGCAAAGGTAACGAACGCCGAAGGCTGTCTCAAGCTTTCGTTTACCTCTGTATTACATAGGCGGACTGGAAAGAGGGTTTCAAGAAGAAGCAAGTTGGAGTCACCGATATGACTCTGTTAACGACAATCAGTAATGAAAGCGTCAATGAGAACTTGCAGAAACGCTGGACTAACGGCGAAATATATACGTATATCGGCAATGTCTTGATCTCTGTCAATCCATTTCGAGGTGTGTCTTTCGTGCAATGGGCGTGTCTTCGACTCAACGCTGCCTTTTAGACCTTGGTATATACACGGATGAAGTTCTGCAGAAATATCGGGGCAAGAACCGATTAGAAGTTCCTCCACATGTCTTCAGTATAGCAGAATCAGCATACTACAATATGAATGCGTACCACGAGAATCAGTGTGTCATCATATCTGGAGAATCAGGTGCAGGGAAAACCGAGGCCGCAAAGCGCATAATGCAGTACATTGCTGCTGTTTCCGGTGGTCAGGATAGCAGTATCCAAGAAATCAAGGATATGGTTCTTGCGACAAATCCTCTGCTAGAGAGTTTTGGTTGTGCTAAGACATTGCGCAACAACAACTCTAGTCGTCATGTATGCCGGCATATATTCTCGCTTTCATCGGCTCATGCATACTGCAGGGAAAATACCTTGAAATTATGTTCAATTCAAATGGAGAACCCGTGGGCGCACAAATCACCAACTACTTGCTGGAGAAAGGTCGTGTCGTCGGTCAAATCGAAAACGAGCGCAATTTCCACATATTTTACCAATTCACAAAAGGCGCTTCGGACGATTATCGCGGTATGTATCGTGCAATTTGGTGCACATATTCTCATCAAGACCACAGAAATGTTTGGTCTTCAGGGGCCCGAATCGTATGCGTATACCAGTATGAGTAATTGTCTAACAGTACAAGATGTCAACGATGTCAAAGAGTTTAATGATACACTTGTGAGTCCCAAGCTGCATCCACGTGTCTTCCTTCTCAGAACATTTTAGAAAGCGATGCAAGTAATTGGTTTGACACCTGACGAACAGAGTGAAATCTTCCGCATGCTTGCAGTTGTCCTTTGGCTGGGAAATGTTCAATTTGAAGAAATGGACGACGGAAACGCCAGAGTATCTGATACAAATGTCACAGATTTCGTTGCCTATCTCATGGACGCAGACGCAGCACTTGTCCAAAAGGTTATGACGACGCGAGTAGTCGAGACACAAAGAGGAGGGCGACGCGGTTCGGTATACGACGTGCCTCTTAATCCTACTCAAGCAACTGCCGGAAAGGACGCGCTCGCCAAGGCTGTATACAATAATCTTTTCGAGTGGATTGTATCTCGGATTAATGTTTCAATGAAGACCAGGTCTACTTATGCTCATGTCATTGGCATTTTGGTATAGCTTTTTCTTGTTTTGTTTCCCGCTCTAATGATACCGGCATTTAGGATATTTTCGGCTTCGAAATATTCGAAGTAGGCAATAGCCAATGTCTTGAATGGGCCTTGCGAATTGACTACATATTTAGGACAACTCGTTTGAACAACTTTGTATCAACTACGTCAACGAGAAATTGCAACAAATCTTCATCGAGCTGACGCTCAAGGCCGAACAGGAAGAGTACGTCAGAGAGCAGATCAAGTGGACGCCAATCAAGTACTTCAACAATAAGATCGTCTGTGATTTGATTGAGGAACGTCGACCTCCTGGCATATTTTCTTCTCTCAATGATGCATGCGCCACGGCACATGCAGATTCAGCTGCAGCTGATAGCAGCTTTACTCAACGAACAGCCATGCTCTCTTCGAATCCTCACTTTGAAGCTCGAGGGGCGCAATTCCTCGTTCGTCATTATGCTGGTGATGTGCTCTACAACGTAGCTGGAATGACAGACAAGAACAAGGACTCGCTCATCAAGGATCTACTGGATCTTATCGCAAGTAGTGGGAACCAATTTTTGCAAACAATATTCCCAGATAGACCAGACCCTAATAATAAGAAGCGACCGCCTACCGCAGGTGATAGAATTAAGGTATCGTGCTTGTGCCATGACATTCTGTATCTAATTATAAATCAAGCAATCTGCGGGGGCTCTTGTCGATAATCTTATGAAAGCACAACCGTCGTATATCCGAACCATCAAACCGAACCAGAATCGTAGCGCCACAGAATATGATACGAAAGCTATCCTTCATCAAATCAAGTACCTGGGATTGCAAGAGAATATACGTGTGAGGCGGGCTGGTTTTGCCTACAGAAATACGTTTGAGAAGATGGTTGAGCGATTCTACCTCTTGTCCCCGAACACCTCGTACGCCGGAGAATATACATGGACGGGGGATGCCAAATCAGCATGTGAACGGATATTAAAGGACACAGGAATTGCGAAGGATGAGTGGCAGATGGGTACGACGAAGGCTTTTATCAAGAACCCTGAAACGGTATCTATAACAGTCCCATTCTCTCATGTACACGGCTGAAGTATTCTAGCTCTTTGCTCTCGAAACTATGCGTGACAGGTATTGGCATAATATGGCGGCCCGCATTCAAAGAACCTTCCGTAACTATATGAGGTACAAACAGGAGTGTGCTAGACGCATTCAGAGGTTCTGGAAGAACAACAAGGAAGCCATCAAGTACGCTGAGATGCGAGATTATGGGCATCAGATTCTCGCCAGCCGCAAGGAGCGGCGTCGCTTCAGTCTCATCAGTTATCGTAGGTTTATGGGTGATTATTTAGACATAAATGGCAAGAGTCCACTTGGAGAGGAATTAGCCTCGGCGTGCAATATAGGATGTGAGTGGCTGAAGATTGTTTAGCAGATCCTAGATTCTAGCGGCATTTTAGCTTCCGAACCAGTGACCTTTAGCGCAAGGGCCCATCTACTCGTGTCAAAGTTCAGTCGCTCTAGCAAACCGAGTCCTCGCTATCTTATACTGGTCAGTTCTTTATTTAAGAATTGCGCATGTTCTTATTATCCAACAGACGCAGAAGGCTGTATACCTTGTCATCGCTACAGCCAAGGGGGGCGTTGTTCAGATGGCATTAGAGAGAAAGCTCCCACTTGTAACAATTAAGACTATTTCGATGTCCAATCTCAGAGATGACTGGATGGTTTGTGAATTTACTCTATGCCCCTATAATATACTAACGCTTCTCAAGGCTTTAAATACTGGTATCTCGGAAGAAGGCGATCCGATCATCAGTTGCTATTTCAAGACGGAATTTACAACTCACCTACTGAGATTGACACAAGCAAGCATAAACGTTATGATCGGACCTACGTGCGTATATTAGCATGATCTATGGTTGGATCTGGCTCATGGTGCCTTAGGATTGAGTACAATAAGAAAAAAGACAAGAAAGCACAGATCAAGTTTATCAAGGATGAGACAGTAACTAAGAATGACATGTATAAGAGCCATACAGTTCATGCGCCTTCTGGGGAGCCACCAGGTAGTCTGTCCCGTCCACCAGCAAAGAGGAAGCCAGGCGCCGTCCGTCCGATTACTCAAGGAAAATTACTTCGTGCTGGGGGCCCTTCGGAAGTAAGGCATTTTCACGACATTAACCCCCTTCTCGGCTGAAATTATTCCCAGAAACCCAAGGCAGCTTCGAAACCGATACCCGCATCAAGGCCATTACCTGGGCGATCAACGCCAGCGACTGTTACAGCACCGATCGCAAGACCGACTCCATCTAGTTCCGATGGCGGCCGAGCACCACCTGCGCCACCGCGTGCAGTGCCGGCACCCCCGGCACCACCTGCACAACCCAAAGTGCCTCTATACAAGGCTAAATATGCATTCGAAGGACAGGAAGGTGAATTGTCGCTGAAGAAAGATGATGTTCTTGAACTCGTCAAGAAGGAAGATAACGGATGGTGGCTCATGAAGAAGGGTGATGTCGAAGGATGGGCGCCGGAGAATTACCTTGAACTCGTGCTTCCAAAGGCAGAACCTGTGGCCCCACCCCCTCCGCCTCGGGCAGCGGCACCCAAACCGCCTGTGGCACCTGTAGTAGCGAACACATCTGCCAAACCTGTGGCAGTATTCCCTGGAATTGCATCAAATGGGGGGTCATCCGCGGCGCCATGGAAGAAGAATAATGCCGCCGCTTCCGCATCTAAACCCGCACCACCTGTAGCATCGAAGCCAAAGCCGCCACCTGTGGCACCGAAGCCTGCTGTGGGAGGTGCAAAACCTCCTGCGAAACCCCCAGTGCCCACGGCAGTGAGACCTCCTGTTTCTTCAATGACTAAACCGGGGGCAATATCCAAACCTGCAGCACCTGTGGGTCAATTGGATCTCGCAGCCGCGGTAAGTTTCCAATTCGGTCTGCTTCGATGTTCGATTCTAACATATATTTAGTTGGCAAAGCGGGCTCAGAAAATAGCGGACGAATAAGCATGGCATCTTATTTCGACCTGCTGCACGCATGTAATGTATCCATACTACGATAGATAAATTAGATAGAAAGTCGTGTAAATGGAATGCTCTAATAAACGAGTGACGAACAATCATGCAGTGCGGGGGGGTATCAGGATTGAGAGACCAGAATTCCTTAAAGGAAATGCATAAAATACAGTCACCGAAAGGGCGTGACAAATATTGAAGGGGCTGTTGGGCTGGAAGGGTTGACACAAGTCGTAACATCATCATCTAAAGGCATGTCGTCATCACTGTCAGGAACTGCAATTTGAGAAGGAGAAGGAGGATAGTCGACTTGGTTGGGTTCTGCATCTTCATCAGCCAGTGAATCCCGGCGCCATGAACGAACATCCTCTTCACTCAGCACTTTGGCCGCGCTGCCAGCTCCACCAAAGTCAGCGACCTTGGTCTCTAGAGCTCGTTTTCCCGATTCATGAAGAGCTTCGACCATGGCTTTTATTCGATCAAAGGCTTTGTCGGTCTCCTCTTCGTCGTCTTCTTCGTCGTCATCTCCATCATCGTCGTCGGCCGTATCGTCGTGGTCTAGAGAGGACTTGACAGCCCTATATGCGCGTGGAGGCAGAATAAGCCGTGATTCACGCAACTTCCGACGTAACTCTCTTATTTCTTTAGCCTGTTTGCTTTTCGTTGTCTCCAAAGACGCGTTAATAGCCATTAATGAACGATTCGTGATTTCTAGGTCAGCGATCTGAGAAGAAGCATCAGTGCGAGATATGATTCGCGAAACGATGGGAGCCCACTTTACGGTTAGACTTTGCAGCCGCCTTGACCTTGTATTCGTCACCGTCGGCACCGTCGTCATCGCCCACGTCATAATCATAACTGTCGCTCGAGGAGTGGTGATGACGGCCGCTAACGCGGGACACGCCATTGAGTGTGGAGGGCGAGTATTCTGGACTACTGCTTCGGTCCTTTACGTCGGAGCCTTCTATTCTGCTCGAAGAGCGGGAAACCGAAGAGTGAGAGGAGACGGAGATGGAAGATATGGGTGGAGAGAGGGGTGGCGTGTTGGGATCCATCCTGAGCGTTCCAAAGGGCGATCCCAGTTTGTTGCTAGATGGACGGGGAGGCGCATAGCGGTGAGGATTGGCTGCTGGCGTTGCGGTCGTAATGGGATAAAACGACGGCTGGGCATGGACACTGGGTGGACTTGTCGCACCGACATTGGAGGAGCCGGATGGGGTTCGGTTGTGACGGGTCGGTCTTGCAGTCGGTTGGAATGGGGTGTCGTTAACATTGTTCGCTTGGATAGACCTTGCTACACCGGAGACCTTGGAGGTGATTCTGAAGGTCGGGGATTGGTCTGGCGTCTTTGACTGGAGAGACGAGGGCGGCGGACGGCCAGTATTCGTCAGGGAGCGTAGACGCGAAGGTTCGGGTGTCGGCGAGAGCGAGCTGGGCGTTTGCGATCTCACTAAGACTCGGGCTGCCGGCAGGAGACTGGCGTTCGAGCGGGCAGGGGATACGGCGCGGGGCCTGGCGTGGGCCCTCCTGGTGGTGGGCGCCGGACGAGCATTCATGGACGTCTTAGCCGCTGATTCTCGCGACGACATCTACCCTATTTGGTAATTGCTCTATCGTCGGAGCATATCCTCCACCACCCGTCCCACCACCTGCCGCAGCCCGCTGCTCCCTTCCTCACCTAGCGCCGCAACTACGCTCTTGTACACATACTTCCCTACCATGTCCACTTCAATATTCACCGTCTTTCCGGCCCCTTTCTGTCCAAGTGTGATCATCTCCTGTGTATGCTTGATGAGCATAACGCTGAACGTTCGTCGTGCGTCATCTACGGCAGTCAGCGTGAGCGACGCGCCGTCTATCGCTATGTAGCCCTTGGGAATGAGATACGGCAGCAGCGTGGGTTGTTCGAGGCTCGGCTCTGGCAGTTTAAATGTCATCCGTACAGATTCGCCATCGGGCACGCATTGGACGAT